>JAODAL010013163.1:0-92367 GCA_025379985.1 Phyllomedusa bahiana
TTAAACCCTCAGCTACTCAAAAAGCTTTACTTAACAGACTTTTCTTTGACTACAGAGGGAAAGGGATGGTGATGTCAACCGCGGTCCATGAAAGTAATTTAAACAAATCACACCCTCCTTTTTGGCACACAGGCGAAAGTGGATGCAGAGGATGAAATGAGATCGGGCAAAACCTTTAAGGCGCAGCTACCCAAATGACTTTGTGTGGTCCCATCTTTCATTACTACCTTGGGGTTAAGATTTACCTCATAGAAAAGCAAAAGAGAAAAAATTTTGGATTGACAATGTTTTCCGAGAATAACCAAACTTAACAAATTTCAGTTGTCATTGGGTTGCACGCAAAATCAACAAAAAAGATGTTTTTACCCCAAAATTTCTAATATATAGACTGTAAACCCTTTTTTTTTTCCTAAAAAAGCTCTTTTCTAAGCTTTAAAAATCAACCCTTTCCCCGCTTCATTTGGAATCTGAGGGAAAACCCCGAGTGAAAAACAGCACCTTTTTAGGAATCCCAAAAGTGGAGGCCTCTCGTTAAAAACCAATATAATGTAAACCCAGGCTAGAGCCGCTCCTTTTTTTTTTTTGCCCTCTTGTCCCAACACTGGTTGACTCCCTTAAAAAACCCCCGCCCAAGGGTCCTTTTAGGGACTATTTAAAGTTGCATTTGGTTGGGGACCCCCAGAATTGAGTTTATTGACCCGTTAAGCGGATTGCATAGCCAAGCAATGCTTGAAACGGAAAGTCCATGTTTCAAAAACTGCCCACTGTCTATACTTACTGTTTCCCCGGAAAAACCCCCTAAACTTGGTGAAACCCAGGTTAGACATTTGGAGTTATCCATGACACCAATTTTTTTTCGTTAAGACTTATGTCACCCCCCCCCCCCACCTGCAGCCCTTTTTCTGTATTTACAAATTAAAAAACGCGGTTCAAGTTGGGGGTGGCCGTAAGTTTTTTTCCCCTACCCCCCTTTTACCACTACGTGGAACAGCTCTTTGACCCAAAGGGGGGTCCTCGAGGGATCCAAACCTTAAATTTATGTTTAGTTTCTAATAACCATTAAGATACGCTGGGAAAAACTTTAACAGGTCTTTTCTCCCGGGGTGTTGGTCTCAAGCGACAAAATTGTGAACAAACATTCTGCTGCCGGGTAATCATTTAGAACTATGTGAAAGATTGCCTGATGGGTTTGACACCGACACAATAGCCCATTCGGCTTGGATACTCCAATCCTGCTGGAGACAATGCGGGCATTAGGGCCCCTCTTTTCCCCTGTTGGGGGGAACTTTCCAAAATCCACCCTTATGGCGCAAATAGAAAGTCTTTTACGCAAAATTTAATTGAATTTTCCCTTCCCCCCCAATAGCTTTTTGGATTTTTTTCTTACCAATTATTCCACTGTTTTTTATTTGGTCCCCAATTGCTAATTTCCCACTGTTTTTCGTTCTGCTAAAAGGAAATCCCCCCCCTACCCCTTCTTAAAAAGATCATAAATAGAGTAAAAAACCATTCCACTCTGAAACTAGTCTAATAGCTCCTCCTCATAAAATCGCCAAAATTCGGAACAAGTGGATCCCTTGGACGGATTCCATTTACTACCTATAGGAATTATGGGGTCTCCTCCGTTATGACTGGAAGAGGTAGCAGATGGACTTTCTTTTTATGCTTGCTACCATCACGACTTCCCTCCTATTTCTCTATATACTATTTGACCTTAGCATTTACTGTTGTGTTAATCCTGTCGATAAAAACTTGCACTCATTTTTATCTTTAATATGTGCATGTATCTTGATTCTCTGTATTTTGCAATGTGGCTACTTTTTGTTGTTTATTCCTTTTTTATTTCTTTTTGTTGTTTATTCCTTTTTTATTTCTTTCTCTGTTGTACATGTAACTTTGGAAGTTTGTCATATGTTCAGTATTTGCCAAACATGCATCTCATGCAATGTAAATTACTCAATAAAACCATTTTGGCTGTTAAAAAATAAAAAAATGTACTGTACAGTTTTTTGTTTATAGCGTACTGTACACTGTGACTGAGATGTGACCGGAAGAAGGCCAACCTGGGCAAAAATATTGCATAATATCTGGACTTTATTGTTGCATGGAGAGTTTATGCCTGTTAACATGCAGTATGCTTGTTGTAAATATATGATATACATTTCATGAATTCATCAAGATCTGTGCTATGGATTTAATAAAGCTTTTTACAGGAACGAAAGTCCTCCCACTGAGCCCTCAAATATACATAACAAAGGTGTGCAGTTCCAATATTCATTGAGAGAAAGTGAGGTGAAATTTTCTAAATAAGTTCACAGACAGCAAAACAAATGTAAAAGGGGTATTCTCTCTTCCCTGCACTATCCAAAACTAAAAAAAAAAGTTTTGCTGGAGTTACACTTAATAAATATACTTTTTCCAACTTACATACAAATTCAACTTAAGAACAAACCTAGGTACTATTTTCAGAGGAATGAGGGAGGTGCTTCCCCTTGGATCCCACCATGCCCCCCTTTTGGGCGGGGGATCTGATGTTTATATTCCCTGCTCTGCACATTCCCTAAATTTAGTTGGGACACGTGAAGCTGAGAGCTGTAAGGAAAGCGTATTATTTCTTTGAACTTCTGCAGCATCTGGATGGTTTTTTTTACAGCCTCCGCAAGTCGTTGGGAAGTTCTACAGAAACAGTTAGCTTCAGCTACTTGAACTATAACTGTAAAAAGATTGTCAGAGACACGCTGATCGGCTTGTGAGGAGGCCTGTCGCAGTCTGAACCAGGATTTTGAGGAAATAATGCTTTATCTACAATCAGAAAACAAGAACAAAAAGTCTGCAACAAGATGTAGCGCTGATGGACTACTTAAACAGCTAGAACATTTTGAAACGGTATTCATGGCAAGCTTTTGGGGATCCAAGATTTCAAGCTGTTAGTCAAAAATTACAAAAAACAGATATATATATGTCAGTACTGTCATAGAACTGTATGACTCCCTTGTACAGTATGTCATGCAAATCAGGGATATAATTTGACACATTTGAGTCAAATGCCTTGAGAAAATCAAGTGTGAAAGAATTTAATCTCCGATTTAGAAAAAGGCAGCAGTAGTGAATCCCAAGAAGATATTCAAAAACATTTCCAGATAAATACATACTTTGTTATCTGTGACAATCTACTGTCTGAACTAGAGTGGAGGAAGTCATCCTACAAGGAATATTTTAAAATATTTGATTTTTTTTTTCAAAAACTGGAAATTTCTGCTGTATATGAACAAGCTAAGAAAGTCGTTGAGGCTTACAAAACTGACCTTGAGGCACTTGACTTCATTGATGAATGCCTACACTTGCGTGGACACTTTTTAAACCTCAAGGATAAATGCAGCACTCCTTTGAGCATCCTCCAGAAGAGGAGCTTCATAACATTTATCCTAATGTGGACATTGCACTGAGAATGTTTTGTGCACTCCAGCAACTAACTGTTCTGCAGAACACTCTTTTTCAGCATTAACGCGAATTAAAAATTATTTGAGATCTAGCATGAGGGAAGATCGTCTTAATGCTCTGGCTTGTTTGCAATTGCAACTGATCTGGTAAAAGCTCTGAATTATGTTGACATCATTGACCAATTTGCAGTGCAAAGAGCACGTTGTAAAAAGTTTTAAATATCTTTATAGAATGTAGAAATGTCTACTCAAACATTTTTTGAGCTTCTTTGCATCAGATTGTACAAAATATTTCCTCATTTCACTGATTGTTGTCTTTCTGTATTAATACTGTTATATATTTTTAATTGTTTCTATTTTTAGATAGCATAATTATTATACCAGGTTGCTGTTGATGTTGTTCTTATTAAAGATATTATTTATTATTGTTATTTATTATTGCTTATAGCCATTATTATGTAACATTATTATTGATTTTTTAAATTATTATTATTATTTTGATGTTGTTGGTGAAGAAAAACCATTAAAATAATTATAATAAATTATAATAATAATTGAAACTGTTTTTCTTTTTACTTTATTTTATTCATTTATCTCTGGTCCCTGGGCTAAGGCTTGTGGACTGCACTAATCCTTACCTTTCTAGCACCTGGCCAGCCTAACACTCTGACCTGAGGCCAGTTGGGAAAACTGACTGAAGCGTTGGTCCCCATCACAGTCTTGCCTCCTCTGCAGCTTCACATGCTGTCCTACCAAACTGGAGCTCTGAGCAGCTGCCTGAGACTGCGATCTCTGATGCGCTTGTGCCTTCTTAAGCTCTGACGTGCTTGTCTGCTGGCAGCACATGCGGCATTTCAGTCTGGGACTCCCAGCACTGCGTTTGGCCCTGGGGGTTAACTCCTATACTCGCCAGCCCTGTTAACATAGTGCCTGGTCTCTAATCATAAAGCCTGCAATTTCCTCCCGCCGCAGCAAGTCCCCTGAAACAAGACAGACACTCCACTCCACAGCAGACTCTGCATTCCAGGCAGACTCTGTCTCATACACCTGTCTCATACATCTGTTCCAATAAAGTTGCAGATTAAAAGAAAAAAATTTTTTTACTCACCTTGAGCGCCTCAATCAACTGTCCCAGCCAATGAGCGCCTCCATCAACTGTCCCAGCCAGAGAGCGCCTCCATCAACTGTCCCAGCCAGAGAGCGCCTCCATCAACTGTCCCAGCCAGAGAGTGCCTCCATCAACTGTCCCAGCCAGAGAGTGCCTCCATCCACCTGTCCCAGCCAGAGCGCGCCTCCATCACCTGTCCCAGCCAGAGAGCGCCTCCATCACCTGTCCCAGCCAGAGAGCGCCTCCATCAACTGTCCCAGCCAGAGAGCGCCTCCATCAACTGTCCCAGCCAGAGAGCGCCTCCATCAACTGTCCCAGCCAGAGAGCGCCTCCATCAACTGTCCCAGCCAGAGAGCGCCTCCATCACCTGTCCCAGCCAGAGAGCGCCTTCATCACCTGTCCCAGCCAGAGAGCCCCTTTCAAAAACCTGTCCCAGCCAAGAGCGCCTTCATCCCCCTGTCCCAGCCAGAGAGTGCCTCCAATCACCTGTCCCAGCCAGAGAGCGCCTCCATCAACTGTCCCAGCCAGAGGCGCCTCCATCAACTGTCCCAGCCGAGGAAGGCGCCTCCATCAACTGTCCCAGAGAGAGCGCCTCCTCACCTGTCCCACCCAAGAGCGCCTTCATCACTGTCCCACCCAAAGAGAGCCCCTTTCCATCACCTGTCCCAGCCAAAGAAGCGCCTCCATCAACTGTCCCAGCCAGAGAGCGCCTCCATCAACTGTCCCAGCCAGAGAGCGCCTCCATCACCTGTCCCAGCCAGAGAGCGCCTCCATCAACTGTCCCAGCCAGAGACGCCTCCATCAACTGTCCAGCCGGGAGAGCGCCTCCATCACCTGTCCCAGCCCGAGACGCCTCCATCAACTGTCCCAGCCAGAGACCGCCTCCATCACCTGTCCCAGCCAGAGAGCGCCTCCATCACCTGTCCCAGCCAGAGAGCGCCTCCATCAACTGTCCCAGAGAGCGCCCCCATCAACTGACCCACCCACAGAGCGCCACCACACCTGTCCCAGCCATGAGAGCGCCTCCATCAACTGTCCCAGCCAAGAGCGCCTCCTTTCAACTGTCCCAGCCAAAGAGCGCCTCCATCAACTGTCCCAGCCAGAGAGCGCCTCCATCAACTGTCCCAGCCAGTGTGCCCTCAATCAACTGTCCCAGCCAAGAGCGCCTCCACAATTGTCCCAGCCAGGGGCGCCTCCATCAACTGTCCCAGCTAGAAGCGCCTCCATCAATTGTCCCAGCCAGAGAGCGCCTCCATCAACTGTCCCAGCTAGAGAGCGCCTCCATCAACTGTCCCACCAAGAGCGCTACATCAACTGTCCCACCAAGAGCGCCTCCATCAACTGCCCCAAAGCCAAGACCCGCCTCCATCATCTGTCCCAGCCAGAGAGCGCCTCCATCAACTGTTCCAACCCAGAGATGCCTCCCTCACCTGTCCTAGCCAGAGACTGCCCCCCATCACCTGTCCCAGCCAAAGACTGCCTCCATCACCTGTCCCAGCTAGAGACGCCCCCATCACCTGTCCCAGCCAGAGAGTCCCCCTCCATCAACTGTTCCCAGCCAGAGACTGCCTCCATCACCTGTCCCAGTCAGAGAGCGCCCCCATCAACTTTCCCCAGCCAGAGACCCGCCTCCATCAACTGCCCCAGCCAGAGAGCGCCTCCATACCCTGTCCCAGCCAGAGAGCGCCTCCATCAACTGTCCCAGCCAGAGAGCGCCTCCATCACTGTCCCAGCCCAGAGAGGCCTCCATCAACTGTCCCAGCCAATGAGCCCCCTCCATCAACTGTCCCAGCCAGAGAGCGCCTCCCATCAACTGTCCCAGCCAGAGAGCGCCTCCCATCAACTGTCCCAGCCAGAGGCGCCTCCATAAACCTGTCCCAGCAGGAGCGCCCCCATCAACTGTCCCCAACCAGAGAGCGCCTCCTCAACTGTCCCAGCCAGAGAGCGCCTCCATCAACTGTCCCAGCCAGTGTGCGCCTCAATCAACTGTCCCAGCCAGAGAGCGCCTCCATCAACTGTCCCCAGCCAGAGAGCGCCTCCATCACTGTCCCACCAGAGAGCGCCTCCATCATCTGTCCAGCCAGAGAGCGCCTCCATCAACCTGTCCAGCCAGAGAGCGCCTCAATAAACTGTCCCAGCCAGAGAGCGCCTCCATCATCTGTCCCACCAGAGAGCGCCTCCATCAACTGTTCCCCGCCAGAGACTGCCTCCATCACCTGTCCCACCCAGAGACTGCCTCCATCAACCTGTCCCAGCCAGAGACTGCCTCCATAAACTGTTCCCAGCCAGAGATTGCCTCCATCACCTGTCCTAGCCAGAGACTGCCTCCATCACCTTCCCAGCCAGAGACTGCCTCCATCACCTGTCCCACCAGAGACTGCCTCCATCAACTGTCCCACTAGAGACTGCCCCCATAAACCTGTCCCAGCCAGAGAGTGCCTCCATCAAACTGTCCCAGCCAGAGACTGCCTCCATCACCTGTCCCAGTCAAGAGCGCCTCCACAACTTTCCAGCCAGAGAGCGCCTCCATCAACTGCCCAGCCAGAGAGCGCCTCCATCAACTGCCCAGCCAGAGAGCCCTCCATCAACTGTCCCGCCAGAGAGCGCCTCCATCAACTGTCCCCAAAAAGCGCCCTCCATACCTGTCCCACCAGAGAGCGCCTCCCATCTTCTTCCCAGCCGAGACGCCTCCATCAACTGTCCCACCAAAAAGCCCCCATCAACTTCCCACCAGAGAGCATTTCCACAACGTCCCACCAAAATTTTAACTGCCCCAACGTGATCTAACACTATGCCTTCTTTTTCCCTCTCACGCTATCTCCCTCTCCTCACACTTCTGCTTACCCCAAACCCCTCGCTGGACAATGAACTCTACATCTCCCTCCTGCATTCTACCCCTCAACCGCTCCACCACCAACAACCTTCCTCACTGTTAATGCCCTCCACACCAAACAAACCCTGCCAAACACAGTCTATCCTACTGCCCCTACTCACCCTCTCACTGCCCTTCTGGCTTCCGGGGACATATCCCCCAAGCCAGGGCCCCCCCAGCACATTCCCACCATAGTCTCTGCCTCCTCGAACAGACTCCCACTACTAAATTCCGCTAATCCCCCTTTAACCAGATACCCCATCCCTCGACCCGTGCTCCCCCTACTCCTCTCCTTGGAGCTCTCTGGAATGCGCGGTCTGTATGTAAAAAAACTCTCATACATACATGACTTGTTCATCTCAACGCAACTTACTCTTCCTTGGTCTGCTGAAAACCCGGTTACCCCCTCTGACACAGTCTCCCCTGCCACACCCCTCTTTAAGCGGCATCCCAAATTACCCCACACTCTCCCGGGAACAAGCATGCGGCCTCCTCCTGTCTGACACCCCGCTCTTTGTCCCCGCTCCACCCTCTCCTTTCCCTCACCTCTTCTCCTTTGAAGTGCACTCTGTCCCCATCTACGCCCCCTCCGACCTCCAAGTGGCTGTTGTCTACCGACCGCCAGGCCCTGCCACTGCCATTCTTGACCACTTGCTTCCCCGGCTTCTCCCCTTTTCTTTTCCCCCGCATCCCCACTACATCCAAAGGGAGACTTCAACAAACCCAATCGACCCCCCCCCCACTCTGCTTCCAACAAACTCCTTTCACTCTGCTCCCCCCTTCAACCCTCTCCCAGTGGACCTCAGGAGCCACTCACAAAGATGGACACAAACGGACCTCATCTTCACCCCCTCTGCCCCCTATCTGACATCTCTAACTCTCCACACCCTATATCCGACCACAACCTGCTTACCTTCACCACTTCCTCCCCACCTGCTCCTCCCCGTCTCATATCCATACGACCCCGCAGGAATCTACAAAAACCTCAACCCTCACACTCTCTCTGACTCCCTTGCACCTCTTTCCACTACTCCTCATTCAATGACCCAGACACGCCACCACTTTCTACAACCATACAATCATCCACCGCCCTTGACCCCAGTTGCTCCTCTCACACACAACAGAACCCGCAAAATCAACAGACAACCCTGCCACAGACTCTACCAAACAGCTGAGGCGTGCTTCCAGAGCTGCCGAACGCCCCAGGAAGAAAACTCACTCCACTGATGCCTTTGCCTTATACAAACACTCACTGCAGACATTTAACGTCCGCACTCGCCTCAGCCCAAAAAAGGACTATTTCACCACTCTCATATCCTCCCTGTCCACAACCCCAACAATTATTCAAAACCTTCAACTCTTTCTCCCTCCACCAACACCTCCCCCCCATCCCTCATTTCAGCAGAAAGACTTTGCCATTCACTTCCTCCCGAAGATCAACCTCATCAGAGAAACTTCAGCCAAGTCCCCACCACCCTCCTCTAACCTTTGGGGAAACTGCCTTTCCCCCTTACTTGCTTCCCCACGGTCACTCATGACAAGCTCTCCTCCTTAGTCCAAATCCAACCTCACTACCTGTAGTCTTGACCCACTGCCATCCCACCTCATTCCCAGACCCAGTGCTTCTATCATCCCAGCCCTCACCCATCTCTTCAACCTATCAATACCTCTGGCACTCTCCCCTTTTGCCTTAAAAATGCTACTATCACTCCAATCCTAAAAAAAACAACCCTTGACCCCTCTTCTTTGTCCAACTATCACCCCATCTCACTGCTCCCTTTTGCTTCCCCAAAATCCTCGAGCAGCACGTCTATCTTCAGCTGTCCTCCCACCCCTCCTCCAACTCTCTTCTTGACCCACTACAATCTGGTTTTCGATCCCACCCACTCTACCGAAACCGCCCTAAACCAAAGTCACTAAATGACCTAGTAACTGCTAAAGCTCATGCCACTACTCTGTGCTCCTCCTCTTGACCTGTCCTCTGCGCGTAAGGAGGTAACCTTTTTCTGTAATATAAATGACAGCTGCCAAATGTTTGATTGCAAAATTTGGAAGCAAATTCTTTTTCCCACCAGACATGAGTGTGTCTCCGCGGGACAAGAGGTAGGGGTATGGAATACCTCACTGCCTTGTCTTTACGACCAACTGGACCCCTTTGACCACATATGGGAAAACCATTGGGATTTTATGTGTTCTACAAGACTGTAGAATATACTACAGATATGGGTTTTTATTGCGGGTATAGCTTGGGAAACTCCTTTGTCCTTGTGTGTCTTGTCTTGTGTCTCCCCCCTTCTTGTTAGTTGTTTAAAGTAAGTAAAATTTTCTTCTTTGTTTAAAGGGCTGTCATTGCAGTTATCTTGGGTCTTACTAAGATGGGTCTCAAGCCCCGTGTTTTATAACAGCAGTTATGTTAATATTTGATTCATAGCGTTGTGTGGTACAACTGCTAAGTTATTACATCGTTAAAGCATCGTGTTGTATTACTGTTTAAATAGCCCTGCGTGGCTTTATGGTTGTAAAAACTAATAAAAACTTACAATTTAAAAAAAAAAAAAAAAAGACCTGTCCTCTGCCGTTGACACTGTCGACCATTCCCTCCTGCTACAAATCCTCTCCTCCCTTGGCATCACAGACTTGGCTCTTTTCTGGATCTCCTCGTACCTCACTTGATCGGACCCTTTCAAACCCTCTCTCATTTCTCGCTCCACCTCCTCCACCCGGCCTCTCTCTGTCGGTGTCCCCCAAGGGTCAGTCCTGAGCCCACTACTCTTTTTCTATCTACACTCTTGGTCTCGGTCACTCATACCCACATGGCTTTCAGTATCACCTGTATGCTGATGAAACGCAACTATACATCTCTGGCCCAAATTCACTTCTCTACTCTCCCGGTCCCTGACTGTCTGTCCTCCATTTCCTCCTTCTCATCACGTCTCCTAAAACTAAATGTGGAGAAAACAGAACTCATCATCTTTCCACCATCCAACTCTACCCCTGCCCCTGATCTCTCTAGTACAGTCACGGCTCACACTCTCACCCGGTCCCGTAAGTCCGCTGCCTTGGGGTAATCCTAGACTCTGCTCTATCTTTCAAACCACACATCCAAACCCTCACCTCTGCCTGCCGCCTCCACCTGAAAAACATCTCTCGCATCCGCTCATTCCTCAACTATGAAACTACAAAAATGCTGGTCCATGCCCTTGTCATCTCCTGCCTAGACTACTGCAACATCCTTCTCAGTGGCCTCCCAGCTAGCACCCTCGCTCCCCTCCAATCCATCCTTAACTCTGCTGCCCGTCTTATCCACCTCTCTCCTCGCTACTCCTCTGCCTCTCCCCTCTGCCAATCCCTTCACTGGCTTCCCATTTCAAGCTACTAACCATGACCTACAAGGCTCTCCATGACCTCTTCCCTCCATACATCTCTGCCCTAATTTCCAAATATCTCCCCTCACGCACTCTCCGCTCCTCACAGGGCCTTCTCCTCTGCTCTCCCCTTATCAACTCCTCACACAACCGTCTCCAAGACTTCTCCCGTGCTTCACCCACACTCTGGAACTCACTGCCCCAACACATCAGACTCTCCTCCACTTTCACCAGCTTCAAAAGCAACCTGAAAACCCATTTCTTCAGGCTTGCCTATAACCTTCACTAAACTTGTCACTACTTCCTCCACAGACATGTCTGCCCCACACCTCCTGTCTCTTTCCCCCTCCATGTAGATTGTAAGCCCTCGTGGGTAGGGTCCTCTCTCCCTCTGTCGTGCCAATTGTCATTATCCCTTATCGCTGTACTCGTTTGACTTATGTAATGTATGTAACCCCCTCGAATGTACAGCGCCCTGGAATCAATGGCGCTTTAAAATAAATAATAATAATAATAAATAATAAATTCAAAATTAAGTAATTTTGACAAAGATGTCAAAAGTAGTGTAAGTTAGTTTCAGGTTGTATTCACCAAGGGATGTGTCATCAAAAATGACTTATTGTTTAACTTAAATTTTTATGTGAAACACAATTTATATTAATTTCTGGTTGTTTTATTTTCTATATCACTTTCAATATTTTTTAATAATTCTTAAATCCTGCAATTTTCACTTTGGCCACTAGGATTAATAATTGTCTGATATTTCCTGTTATCTACAGAGAGATTTTCAGTAGTCTCCTCATCAGTTCAAACAGGATTAAACTGTAAGGGGTCACCAATGTGTATAGAAAACACAGGATCCACCATTCACAATAGGAGGTGTCACAGTTCACCCTCTCCCACTCCCTTCACACTGACTTCTTCCCAGATCACAGATCATGCCTAGAAAACTCTCCTATACAAGTCAATGAGACTAGTTACTTTTCACATACTTATCTCAGCTAGAATAGCAATAGCTCAATTTTGGAAAGAGCCAAAAATGCCATCTCTCCCCGATGTTGTTAGACGTGTTAACTTTAACTATCTCTGATAGTTCCGCCATACTTATGCAGCAAAAAACTTCTGTTATGGGAGCCCTGGGTCACCTGAAAACACTTCACGCCTTCACCCTTATAGTATAGTATCTGCTATACCCTATATATGCTCTTACTGAAGTGATTTAACTTTCCCTCTACTATCCACTGGAATTTTACCACTCTATATTTTATGGTTAATTGGTACTCACATTATTTTGTTTCATTACTCTGACCTTGTTTGAGGTCCTCCTTTCATTCTGCAATTTGTTCACATTGTAGGTATACTATGCTCTTTATTGTTAATGTTGTCACTGTATCTTGTATTACTTACACCTCATGTAAACCAGTATTACTTAATAAAATTGGTTAAAAGAAGTCAATGAGACTGATCCAGTTCACAGGCTTGAAGCTGCTATAAAGCATCTCTCTAAATGCTGTTAAAAGCAGCTCAGGGAAGATGGCTGCCCCCATACTCATATACAGAAGACTGAATTGAGAAACCCACAATCGGAAAATAAAAACGGCTAAGAAGAAAAGAACATGGATCAGGTTCTTGTTTAATAAGTAAAAAAAAAATTAGCGACAGATTCCCTTTAAGCTGCAGTGTGGCTTTTTGCACTGCAAAATTGCATTTGATAACATAATCTTTACACACTTGTTCATTAGAGTTATTATAGTGTGACTTTTCACCTCTCCAGAATACTATCTAATGAATCCACAGGCAGCATAAAATACTGTACAGAAATTGATGTTTGATTGAGGAAACAAAACAGCGTTTTGAAGAAAACACACTTTTAAACAGAGCCCAACTTAGCTTAAGTGACAGGGTCGCTCTTCTCTCTACTACTATGAAAGGGGGGATAGACCTGTCAGGTAAACTATGCTAATGTTATTGTAATAAGGAAGTCTGTGGCTATTTCCTGATGTCTATGGTTTGGCCAGAATGAAAACAAATGGACAGGTTCCCACTACGGTGCTCATACATACTTATGTTGAATGTGTTATGATTTTGACAGGATCAGAAAACCATTTAATGTATGTGGGAGTCACCAGAGAGTCTTCTTCCATTTGAAAGCCATTGCAATTTCTATTGCAATCTCTTTCGAGCATGAATGTGAATGGGGGAGACAGAAGGGACAGCTGTGGGCCTAACCAACGCGTGCCTGACAGTTATCAAAAAACGTATGTGCAACTGAGCCTAGCTCACCAGCAGGGACATAACATGAAAAGTGCCTAGGTCAGCATTAGTCCTAAATACGGCCTTGGCTATAAGAAATACTCTCTATGTTCTGAGGCATATCCCATGACCTCCTTCCTCTTTCATCCTATACTCATGGATGGCACAGTGAATGAGAGGTTAAGGCCATGGTTTGAGAGTTGGCTGTTCCGGGTGGCTGATTTGGTAGATTACTGAACCGTAAAGCTGAAGTCCTTTCCTTAGCTCCAATCATGATTTCTATCCCTCGTGTACATTCTCATATCTACAGATTAGACATCATGGGAGACATGTATGAACAGGGCTGCGGCAGAATTCTGGCGTCAAAAAGCTGTACTAGACCAGCTCTATAGATGTATGAACAGGTGTACTCCAAACATTGGCGCCATAAGTGCCTCGGTAACATGCCAAAGACAGTTTTTAGCGCACCAAAGTTTTGGGGTGTTCTGGGGGCGTGTCGCACCACATTCGTAGAAGTAGACACATTTATGATTCTTTGATGCCAAAACTTTGGCGCAAAGTTAGAACAGCCAGACCAAGTTAAAGGTTGTCTGCCTGAGCCAGACTTGTCGTATTGGCACTACATTGCGCCTGTATGTATGAACTGCAGAAGAACAGGTTCATACATTCTGGCGCAGTCTATACTACCTTAAAGCAAATTAGAACTGGTCTATCAGTGCCAGGATTCATACATGTCGCTCTATATGCGTTCAGTACTTGGAACTGACAGTTTCTCAACCCACTGATTTTGCGAAGATCTGCCGCATGGGTGTTTCCACTAAAGGAGTGATTTCAGCAATATACCAGATACTGATTACCCAACCCCTGGAGTCACTGTCACGGTTCACGCCGCAGCCCCTGCTACGGACCGTCAGCGTGCCGTGTCTCTCGCATCCCGGCCGCTGCTGCAACATTGCCTGGTGTCCCTGGCTCTTGGCACGCACCTGTCCGGGCTCCTGCCACTCCTGAAGCCTCACCATCTCTGCTTCCTCCAGCTCCCTGGTGTCCTATGCGCACACAAGCTCCCTCTAGGGGCACGCACGCGGCACTGCACTCCATTTAAAGAGACAGTGTTCTGTTTCCTGCAAAGTGACCCCTGACCTCTGGCTACATAAGGAACTTCCTCCCTGTGCTCTGCTGGTGTCAGTTCGTTGTTGTGTGTATCCTACAAATCCAGTCGATGATATTTGAGATAACTCAAACTCGAGTTCCTCTCATCCCAAAAACTTATATTCTCAATATTCCATACCATCCTTTGGGGCGTAACTTGGGAAGATTGTTCCTATTTATATTAACTGCAGCCAAGTGTCTAATAGCAAAATGTTGGAAACAGACTTCTACTCTGTCCAGAATTGCTTTGTGTTCTTGTATTAAGGATGTGATGGACATGGATCACCTTACAACTTAAATTAATAATCGGTTGGATTCCTTTGACTCCATTTGGAAACCATGGGATTCCTATAGTATCCTTCATGATCTCTAATTTGTTTTTTTCTTCTATTTGCTTATGTGTCACTTTAAACTGTGAATTCATATCTCCTGATACTTGCAAATGCCTAATGCATCCTGTCCTGTGTCTCCCCAAGTCAGTGTTATGTACATTTTTGATAAAAGATGGATCACTCTTTGGGATGTTTACTCCACCATGTAATCCTCTTATTGTGATACTCATCTTGTGTTATTTCATATAATACTGTATGCTCATTTTGAGCGTAAATGTGTATTTTTATTGTTGTTAAATTCAATAAAAGACAGTTGAACAAAAAGAATTAGGGATGCAGCAATTGCAGCCATTCTCCCCTCTCTTTTAGGGCATGTCCCCACGGCAAGGGTTTTTGGACGGTTTTTCCGACGGTTTGCGGTTTTAGAAACCGTCAGAAAACCTGCAACAGACTGTCTCCCATAGACTTCAATTGAAAAACCGCCCTGCAGTCCCCACTGAACGGTTTTTCTGCCAGGAGGTTTTTCAGACCGCCGGTGGACCGCAAAACATTAAACATGCACATTCTTCCGACCGGTTTCTAGACGGAAAATTAACATTGGAGTCTATGTAAACCGCTCAAAACGTAGCCGCCGATTTTTGGCGCGGTTTTTGTAAACAAAAGTGAAGAATAATCCCAAAAATGTGTTTTTGGAGGTCATTTGCACTTTTTTTTTTTATAAAGGAAGGTCCTGCACATTAGTTTACTTCCTGGTTTGGATGGAAGAGGACACACCAGCATGCCTCCAAAAAAGTACCACCGCATGGACATGGATGTCAGCACACTGATCTGACCTCTTTTTAGCCTAAATTAAGCACTTTGTTATGCTGTTAGCATGCACATGTGTTGAAAGTGAAAATGTTGGCCTTTGCAGCATTGTTAAATATAGTGATTTGTTTAACTATTTGTGATAATGACACTAGGCCACATTTATTTAAATATTGTGTTATGGAGTTTTATTTTTGTTTTTTAAATTAAATTTTTTTGTGTATTTTTTTTCCTTCTATTTTTCATACAGGTACATGCCCGCCTCGAGCTGTGGGATAAGTCGGACCCCGGGTACAGCAACCGAATCCTGAAGAACACCGCATGGATTCAAGTCTATGAGGTGCTGTACCCAGAGGAATGGAGCGGGCATGATGCCAGAATCCAAGGGCTCATCCATAAGTTATTTTTATTATATTACTATTGTTGTTATATTGGCAATGTCATGTGAATTTACTTTTTTACACTGGCCTGCCCACATTCCCTAATGCGGCGTCTGTCACTTCAAAACTTTGTTCCAAAAGGTGACTTGAGGTCTGTGGCCTCATGTGGTCAGAGCATTGATGTTCCATTTTACAACTGACAGGTTGTGGTGACAGGTGGTGCAATAAGAAATGTGGGAAAGCCAGATGTAAAAAGTCACGTGTCATACACCTCTAACTTTAACCCACTCTAATTTCTTCCACAGTTGAGGATGTCAAAAAATGTTGGAAGAACGTGCGTGACCGCTTCGTCAAGTGGCACCGTGAAGGGGAGTGAAGTGGGGCCTCTCCCTCCCATCGTCCGAAAATTGCACACGCGGATGAGCTGATGTTCATCTTATCGCAGCGGGAACTCCGGCCACAAGTACTTATTTACGTGACATGTAAATATACAAATATAGAGGTTTAATATTTGTTCTTGTTTACTCCTAGGACATCAGGCAATGTCGCTCGTGCCAGGCCGGAGTTTCCCCCAATATCTGGTGAACATCAGCAGAGGGAGAGTGACCCCATCCCCTTCACGGAGTCCATCGCCACAGAAGAAGCGGCGGGGGGAGAAGAAGAGCTGCCAGGACCTTCAGGGGTGGGGCACCCCTCCGGGGAAGAGACATCAGCTGCAGCAGCCTCTGCGGCCACCCCGGAGCTCACCCCTACAACGCGTCCTGGCCCCCCCCTTCCCATCGCACGTCTTCCAACATAGAGGGAGTCAAAGGACCCGCCGCAGGAGGGACAGAGATAGGGAGGGAGAGGATGAAGCTCGGTCCTTCATACGGCGGGTCGCCGGTGAGAACATTTTGCAAGAGATCTTGCGGGTCGCTGCCACCACCTTCGTCCCAATCGTCACGATGAGTTCAGAATGTACTGTTTCGTCGGGGTGGCAGCCTTTGAATCACCCTGGCCCCTGCCGGAGATCGGTGTGCTCATATCGTCCGTGCGGTGGTTACTGGGCATGCCTGGTGCGTCTCTTCCACCAGCGCTGCGATTGAGGTTCGTGGGCGAAATTGCCCTTCAAGACCCCTCTTTTGTCTACCCCCACCCTGCCCCTATCCCGCCCATGTTTCCCTGTCCTCAACCACCACCACAAGCCCCTTACCACTCTCCTCCCACTGCTGGGGCACCTATGTACAGAAATTGGGTGCCCCAATACCCCAGCAGTGGGTACCAACACGCCCCACCTCCACAACCACAACCAGCACCACCACCACTACCATCACATCCTTCCCATTCTTTCCTTTCCGAATTGTCTTCCCCAACCTATCACCAGTTTGATTAATTTATTATTTTTTTATGTTCATGGTCTGTAAGGGCAATTTCGCCCAAGACCCTCGTATTTCTCGTTTGGATAATGTTAATAATATTTGTTATTTATGTTATTTTTGTTATTTAAGTTATGTTAAAAAAAATTATTTATTATTTTTTAAAAAATTATATTTTGTAAAGGGTTGCGCAAAATTGGGAATCGGGTGGTGGGTGGGGGTGAAGTAACTTTATAAAATGTTAAATTTATTTTTAATATATAAAAAATATTGTTTAACAGTTGAGTTTACAGTTGTTGCGTCTTTTTTTATCTCAGATAATGTATGTTATAATATATGTCAATTAACTATCTATATGGAATCTACATAGAAAATCAAATGTAAATTCCTATATAGATAATTAATTTGTAAAATTAATTAATTACGTGTCACATATAACACATGGTTTCTTGCACCAATCAGACATAATTTTGCACTCAATACACTATTCAGCTTAAAAAACTGTCCAAAAACAGTTGGGAAAACAGTGCCAAAAACAGTTAGGGCATGTTCCCACGGCAGTGGACAAATACCGGCCGGACAAATGTCCGGTTTTGCGGCCGTCCTCACGGCCGCGGGGAGGAGGGGAGGGGGGGGGTCGGCTTTTCTCCGCGATGAGTGGATAACAGCCCTCCCCCCTCCCATTGAGATGTTCATATTCTGTCCGGAAACCAGACGGAAGAATGAACATGTTCAATGTTTTGCTGTCGGACCTCCGCCGGCAAAACCGGCGGGCGGAAAACCCGTGCAGTGGGGACTGCTGCATGGGTTCTCCATAGAGCACAATTGTGCTCATTTTCGGCCGGTTTTTCAAGCGGTCTGAAAAACCGCAAACCGGCTGAAAAAACGGCCGAAAACCCGTGCCGTGGGGACATGCCCTTAAAAATGCGAAAACAGCTGAAAAACAGACCGATTTTTGTGACAAAACAGTCCAAAAACAGCTTGAAATGAGCGGCAAAAAGAGCTGTTTTTGTCCATTGCCGTGTGAACGCACCCTTATGTGGAAGTTTTGAATATAGCTGAGTGCACTGTCTATAGAATATGAGTTAAAGTTTGTCATTTTAGTTGTGGTTCTATTTCTTTGTGTCACAATGTATTCTAATTGGAACCCATGCTACTATACTGTACTGGTCCAACACGTATAGGTTTTTATTGCATTAATACAGTATGTCCGTAGCATGCACAACAGGTTATGCCATTAGTTAAATTTGACCATTTAACACCTGTTTCATGGGATGACATTTAAAAAAATATTTAATATTTGGACGTTGATTTGCGAAAGAAAACAAGCATAAAATAGGTGATTTTCTGAACAAGGCTGCTTGGCACTGCAAACAAGAAAATATTTGTCAGTCTCTCCTATTTTGCCCTAGAACAGCTTGAAAGAAACCTTTAACCAATGCTAAAAAAGCCATATACCGCTTGTATCTAGTAGAAGGGACATTTAAATGCACTTGTCGACATAGTTCATATCAGCCTGGTATCTCTTTGGAGTAAAGGTAATCTACATGACATTTCTTGAAGAAAAAGCAGTGGCCTTGGGCAGACTTCAAGGACTAGAGGGACGTAGGCATTGAGAGGGTGAGCTTCAGATGACATTGGATTTCTAAGAAAAACTATATAATCACTCAATTGTTAATATTACATATTAAGTGGAATGACATAAGAATAACAGAAGTTATGTCAATAATGTTCTATAATATCTCTGCCTTGTGAACAGTCAAAAATAGATCAATTAAATATCTGTTTTCTTACAAATATATATTGTGAGCTTGCACAGCTCTGGGATCACATCACAAGTCCTTCAGGCATGAGACAGAGGCAGATATCTGGTACAAACGGTTTCTTGCTTCCGTGTGTTTATTGCACCAGCAGAACAAAAACGGATGGCAATACATGCACAGCAAACACATAAACATAAACAAAAACTCCTGCTCGTCTGAGCGCTTACTATACATCGATGTAGTTCCCTCACTAGCACCTTGGGGTGATGGTGTAGCAGACACTGGCTTCCAGCAGTGTGAATGTCTCCAGCCCAGAAGGTAGACTGGAGATACAGCCCGCCCAGTCAGCTTACCTGCTGACCTTATATACCGCCGGGAAATCCCGGAGTGGAGCCATGGGGAGTAAGCACCCACCCTGCTCTATGCTTACTCCCAATGAAAGGCCGACCCAGGAATGGCTGGAAGCCGTACTAACATACAACTTAAATGTATGTCGACAGTCTGTACTGTCGACACCTATTTAACATGGGCCTTTCACTCCACCAAGGCTCCTTACCTTGGTGGCATGTGTTTTGCTCTCTCCAGGCATACGCCCAGAACCTGGCTGGGATATACACACCATTGCAGACCTTCCCAGCTGCGGCCTTACATAATCCCCCCCCCCCCCACTCTGCTCAGACCTGTGGGGCGGAGCACTTTGTGCCATAAAATTGTGCACCCGCGACAGTGCATCCGCATTTGCTTGTTGTGACCCGGGGCGATGTTCTACAGAGAACTTAAAGTCCTGTAGAGCCAGGAACCACCGGGTCACCCTTGCGTTCTTCCCTTTGTTTTGTGCCATCCACTTTAAAGGAGAATGGTCTGTGATGACTCTAAAGGGTCTACCTATCAGGTAGTAACGCAACGACTCGATAGCCCACTTAATGGCCAGGCATTCTCTCTCCACTATGGCGTAGTTTTTCTCCGCCGCTGACAGCTTCCTGCTGAGGTACACTACCGGGTGTTCTTCTCCCTCAACCAGTTGTGATAGGACAGCCCCTAAGCCTACCTCAGAAGCGTCTGCCTGAACAATGAATTCTTTCTGAAAGTTCGGGGCCATGAGCACGGGTCTCTTGCAGAGTACCTCCTTTAGACTTTGGAAGGCTTGTTCAGCCTCCTGGTTCCACTTGACCAAGGTGGACTTTGTCCCTTTTGTGAGGTCCGTAAGCGGGGCTGCTATGGAGGCAAAGTTGGGCACGAACCTCCTATAGTACCCTGCGATACCTAAGAAGGCCCGGACCTGCTTCTTGGAGATCGGTTGAGGCCAATTTCTAATTGCCTCCAGTTTGTCCATTTGGGGCTTGATGACCCCCCTCCCAATGTCGTAACCCAGATAGCGAGCCTCCTCTAGCCCTATGGCACACTTGTTAGGGTTGGCGGTCAGACCTGCTGCCCTTATGGCGTCTAAGACAGCTTGCACTCTGGTCAGGTGGGACTCCCAATCCGTGCTAAAGACCACCACGTCATCCAAATATGCTGCTGCATATTTTCTATGGGGCTGTAGGATGACGTCCATCATCCTCTGGAATGTGGCCGGAGCCCCATGTAGGCCAAAGGGAAGGACCACGTAGTGAAAGTGGCCATCTGGGGTGGAAAAGGCCGTTTTCTCCCTCGCCTCCTTTGTGAGGGGGACCTGCCAATAGCCCTTGGTCAGGTCTAACGTACTGATGTACCTCGCGGGTCCTAGCCTCTCAACCAATTCATCAACCCGGGGCATTGGGTAGGCATCAAATTTTGAGATTTCGTTTAATTTACGAAAATCGTTGCAGAAACGTAAGCTGCCATCGGGTTTGGGTATGAGCACTATGGGGCTCGACCACCCACTTTGGGATTTTTCTATGACCCCAAGCTCCAGCATCTTTTTAACTTCCTCGGTAATCGCTTGCCTCTGAGCTTCAGGGACCCTATATGGCCTCAACCGTACCTTCTGGCCGGGTTCTGTGATGATGTCATGTTCAATGACTTTCGTGCGACCTGGCAGATCTGAAAAGACCTGCTGGTTCCTTTGTAGGAACTCCCTAGTTTCCTGCCGCTGTGATTCTGACAGGGACTCGGAGATACGGACGGGTGGTAATTCTCCGTTTGGGGCACCCCTATGCTCTCTTATCGCCATAAAACTTTGACGGTCCTTCCAGGGCTTAATCAGGTTGATGTGGTAGATTTGATAAGGTTTCCTCTTACCGGGCTGGAACACCTTATAGTTGACCTCACTGACCCGCTCTTTGATCTCATAGGGGCCCTGCCACTTTGCCAGAAACTTGCTTTCGACCGTGGGGACAAGCACTAGCACCCGATCTCCAGGCTGGAACACTCTGACCCTTGCGGACCTGTTATATACCCTTGCCTGGGTCTCTTGGTCCCGCTGTAGGTTCTCGCGCACTATAGGCAGGACTGCTGCGATTCTATCCTGCATCTCGGCAATATGTTCAATTACGCTTCTATAGGGGGGTACTTTCCTGCTTCAGGGTCTCCTTGGCTATGTCCAGGAGTCCCCCGGGGATGTCTACCGTAGAGGAGTTCGAAGGGAGAGATCCCTGTGGACACTTGAGGTACTTCCCGTATAGAGAACATGAGATAGGGTAGTAGGCGGTCCCAGTCTCTCCCATCCTTATCCACCACCTTTTTAAGCATTGCCTTTAGGGTCTTATTGAACCTCTCCACCAGACCATCGGTCTGGGGATGATATACCGAGGTACGGAGATGGGTAATATTGAGGAGGCGGCAGAGTTCTTTGGTCACCTTAGACATGAAGGGGGTACCCTGGTCAGTCAGTATCTCCTTCGGGATACCTGTGCGGGTGAACATTTGGAACAACTCCTTGGCAATCCCTTTTGAGGAGGTGTTCCTAAGGGGAATGGCCTCGGGATATCGGGTGGCGTAGTCGAGGACCACTAAGATATGCTGATGTCCTCGGGCTGACTTCGGGAGCGGCCCTACCAGGTCCATGCCGATCCTCTCAAAGGGGACCTCTATTATTGGCAGGGGGATTAGGGGGCTCCGAAAATGGGGCCTAGGGGCATTTATTTGGCACTCTGGGCAAGACTGGCAGAAATCTTCAATTGCCCTATAAATCCCTGGCCAGTAGAAGTTGCGCTCTACCCTCTCCCGGGTTTTCTCCACCCCTAAGTGTCCCCCCAGCACATGGGAGTGGGCTAGCTCCAACACCTGGCGGACATGTGACCTGGGGACCACCAATTGCTCCACCACTTCGGTTGGGGTCTTTTTTACCCGGTACAACATATTGTTGTTGACCACAAAATGAGGGTAGACCAAACTCTCGCCTGGTTCCTGGGGTTTCCCATCTATCACTTTCACGCTTTTCCAAGCGTGCTCCAAGTTTGGGTCCCTCAGCTGCTCCTTGCCAAAGGTCCCCCTGGATACTGGCATGGAGGAGAGTTCTAACTCAGAGGGGGTCTCCTCTAGGTCTCCAGCCAGGACCGACAAGGGAAAAGGCACAGGTTTAATATTATCACTGGTTTGACACACGTTATTTACAGCAGGTACATCATCATACATTTTCCGAGTTTTATTTCCCCACAGATCCTAAAACAGAGGAAAGTCACAGCCAATAACTGCGCTGTGAGGTAAACTGGTCACAACGGGCACCTCATGTTGGGTGACCCCACAGGCAGTCTCTATTGCCAGTATGGCAGTGGGGTAGTCCCTGGTGTCCACATGGATACAAACTACCCCTATCCGGCGTGTGAGTAGTTGATCTGGGCTCACCAGTCGGGCTTGCACACGGGTCACTAAGCTCCCCGAGTCCAGGAGGGCCTGCACCGAATGTCCGTTAAGGGTAACAGGGCACTCTCGTCAATGACCTTTGGGGTCCGTGTACCCCACACACCGCTGGATCTTCACCGGTAAGGCGCGTACAAAGCGATCACAAACAACCCTCTCGATCACCTGGGCAGCTGAAAGACTCTCCGGTTGCAGCCATTTGCTGGTGAGATGGTAGAGGTCATACATTTGGGATCGCGTTGGCTTTGCTGGATTGAACTTTCAGGTGTAGACTCTTTGGGCCCAGACCGCCAGAGTAACCCCCAGTTGGGCTAAGATCTCCCCTTTCAGCATGGTGTAGTCCTTGGCTTCTCCCACCCTCAGGTCGAAGTAGGCCTTTTGTGTTTCGCCGGTTAGGAAGGGGGCCAGGACGTCAGCCCATTGGTCCACTGGGAGCTGCTCTCTTTCGGCGATCCTCTCGAAGGTTCCGAGGTATGCTTCAATGTCATCATCTGGGGTCATCTTTCGCAGGACGTGTATCACCGCTTGACGGGACGTGAACTGCCCACCTGCTGACGCCTCTGGCCTTGCAGTCAGGGCCTGAAGTTGTTGCTGAAGAGCCAGGTTCACCTGTTGCTGCTCTTTCACGGCTGCCTGGTGCGTTTCAATCAACAGGCGATTGGTTTCTGCCTGGGCTCGTACGGTCTCCTCGTGGGCCTTTTGCTGACTTGCCGCCATCAGCTGGAGGTTTGTATTTGCCTGAATCAACTGTTTCACCAGCTCGTCCATTTTGGATGTCTCTGCTTGTTGTATAGTTGCTGCTTTAATCCAAGACGTATGCTGGGACCACGTTTGCTGCCTGTCTCTTTAAGAGAAGCGTCTCTTTAAAATGCCCGCATCCTCCACCATATGTGAGCTTGCACAGCTCTGGGATCACATCACAAGTCCTTCAGGCATGAGACAGAGGCAGATATCTGGTACAAACGGTTTCTTGCTTCCGTGTGTTTATTGCACCAGCAGAACAAAAACGGATGGCAATACATGCACAGCAAACATATAAACATAAACAAAACTCCTGCTCGTCGGAGCGCTTACTATACATAGGTGTAGTTCCCTCACTAGCACCTTGGGGTGACGGTGTAGCAGACACTGGCTTCCAGCAGTGTGAATGTCTCCAGCCCAGAAGGTAGACTGGAGATTCAGCCCGCCCAGTCAGCTTACCTGCTGACCTTTATATACCCCGGGGAAAAACCCCGGGAGTGGAGCCAGGGGGAGAAAGGGCCCCCCCCCTGCTCTAAGCTTACTCCCCTATAAAAGGCCCGACCCAAAAGGGGTGGAAGCCGTACAAAACATAAAACTTAAATTTTATGCCCACAGTTTTAAACTGTCGAAACCTGTTTAAACTTGGGCCTTAACTCCCCCAAAGGCTCCTTCCCTTGGGCATGTTTTTTGCCCCTCCAGGCAAAACGCCCAAAACCCTGGCGGGGATAACACACCTTGCGCCCTTTCCCCGCTGGGCCCTCTTAATATATATTAAATATATATATATATAATATATTAATACACACACACAAAAACAAAAAAAGCCCCAAGGGCACTAAAAAGGGTAAAAAATTTAAAAGGGGGTTTTATATTCCCCATGCCACAAAATTTCCCGAAGTGAAGAGCCTTATATTTATATATCACCCAAATTTGTTTTCAAAAAGTCAATAAATAATCATAAAGTACAGTGAATGAAAATTTTTAAAACCCCAAAGGTTCCCCAAAAAAAAAAATTCATTGGAAAAAACCCCCCAAAACCCATCTGAGTGTTTTAAATTTCATCAAAAAAAACAATCTAAACAATTAATCATCGAAAATATTTTCAGAAAAACAAAACAAGGGAATCACTGGCGGAAAAAAGTAATAAAAACTTACATAGCAAGCTGTTGAAAATTTTTTTCAGAGAAGCCAAGTTACGGCGTTCATAGAATTACACTGCGCATGACTGGGACTTGCTACCAGATGCTGAGCACGCGTCCATGGTAACATAGCTAAACAATCCTGAATGCCTAGGACCCTTTTCCAACAACACAATAGGGCAGCGCTTCTTGGCAAAAAGCGTCTGTATATTCGGGGGCCCGAAAAGAAAAGGCATATAAAAGACTTAATTATAGGGGGGGGGTTAGCGGGCGCTTATATCCCTAATTAAAGAGATAGAGCAATGCCACCATAATCCAGTAAAAAAGAGCCCAAAAAAAGCTTATGCAAAAAGGAAACTCAACAAAATGGAAAACCCCCCCCCAACATTAAATAGGGTTCTCCAACCCCGGGATTCATAAAAACCCAAATTTAAGAAAGAAACCGGTCATGAGCGGGTATATTTTAAAACCCAAAACAAGCCAAAATTTCACTTCCCTTTAATTTTTCGGACTAAAAGGCCACTAAAACCCAAAAATTTTTTTCTCAAAAAATTCGAAAGTGCCCCTTTTGGCCATGTTCACACAGCTTAAAAGGGCCCACGTATTACGTCCCTAAATACCCCCAAAAATTTAATGGTAGGGGATATTAATTAAATTGCAATTTTAAAATACGTCTCCTTTTCACACGGGGGCTATTTACTGTCGAAATTTAAAGGGCTGCTTTTTCCCACAGGAAAATACGATCGAAAAATTAAGCCCCCTGTCAATTATTGACCTTTATTTGCGAGTAATTAGCCTTCTAGCCCCATAAAAAATTTAAAGGGGCAGGTATTTAGGGTGGGGGAAAATATTTCCAAAACTTTTTTGAGGGTTTAATTTTGCAGGAAATTTAAACGCCGCGAATACTTTCAGAGGTCAAATAGAGTTTACAGTCTCTGGGCCAAGACTGTCGGGGTTTTGGGATAAATTTTTTAGGGGGGATTTTTCTTGAATCTCATTTTTTGCAGTTTAATATTTTCTTTTAAGCTTGACTTTTTCATAAAAGAAGGATGTCTTCAACCACCTGTCAGGGAATGGCTCCATACCAGCGCATGGGGCAGATGGGGGTGCCCTCATATGGGAGGAAAGTAGAAATGCAGGGGCAATGTTCCCCTTTGGCAAAAATTTGCGGGTGTACATTTACACCCCATTATACCTTGTTAAAGTTTTTTTGGGTGCGGGGAGGAGGGGGGAGGGAGCTAGCAGGCAGCAGGCCACATTTTATGCTATTTTGTAAAAAATTTTCTTTATTAGCTGTATGTGAAAGGGGTTTAGAAATGTATTTTTTGAAGCAGATTTCATTTTAAAATGATTTTTTAGTAAGGGGGACATTCTCTACTGTGATTACTTAAAAGGTTTGGAAATTTTTTTTTTTTAATTAAGGAAATTTAAAAATTCTTAAAAACTGTATGTAGTGACATGTCATTTACTTTGGATTTTTTTGAAATGGGGAAATGAAATTTTTTTAAATTTACTGGCTTCGGGCCATATGCTTGTTTTTTGCATTGTCTTTAAATTTTTTTGCAAGTAACAAGCAAAATTGGACCTCAAATTTTTTAAGGGTGCATGAAATTTTTGGGTTTTTTTAATTTTAAATGTGAAAATATGTAATTTTAGTACTGGCAAAATATATTGCTTTCCCTGCATTTTTGGAATTTGCATTAAATGTTTTGATGCTGCGGGGAAATCAATATGCTTTGAAAAATTTAAAAAAAAATTTTAAAACAAATAACGAAAGCATTTTTTTAAAAAATTGTAAATTTTTTTTGGGTTTTTTTTTTTTGGTTAGGGTAATTGAAATAATTTTTTAACTTATTTCCCTTGCCCCAAATATCAAAAACTTGTTAGTGCTGTGGGTTTGATTCCACGGCGTATTCGGTCCGTGGTGAAAATATTGTTAATTTAAATTGTACATGCATTTTCCCCATTGCATGAAAAATGAAAAAACAAAATATTCTCAGGGGACCAAAGACACCGTTGGAAAGACCCACAGCACAAGCCCAAAATTTTTTCCCCTATGTGAATTTTTACTGTGATGCATTTTTTAAAAAAAATTTACTTTTTTAAAAATTTAATTAAAATTTTATTGTTTTCAAAATTCATCAGTAAAAATTGAATACTTTTTAAAAAAATGGGGGTCTAGGGAAAAGTAATTTTAAAAAAAAAATTCGGTTTTTATTTTTCGGGCCCAAGCTCGTCCATCCAAATGGGAAAGAAAAGAAAGGGGGAAACGAAAGGGCGCCACCGTGACGAGGCGGGGGAAAAGAGGTCTCCCGGGTTTACTGTCCCCCGGATGGGCGGATATAAGCAGGACCTGAAGGGGGAAAATCGGAAAGAAAAATTTAACATTTTTTTTTTAAAATTGTATTATTCTTTAATCCGTTTTTTTTAAGGTGTATACTGTTTTCCCGTAAAAAAGTGTTACCTGTTAAAGGGGTTTATGTTCAAAGGGGCCGGGGAAGTCCCTGGGAAATTAATTTTTGCTTGTTTGTTTGTGTTTTGTCAAAACAGATCAAAAAATGCATCCAAAATTTTGTATTGTGTTTTTAAAAATCATTGCTGAAACCATGACTGTTCTTCCAACTTTTTTCCCATTGCACTTGGCTGGTCGGATTTTTGGTTCCGCTCTAAGATCAAAAAGGGGCATTGGCCCGGAAACTGTGCAAGCCATTTTTGGTGTTCATTTGGGGAAAAATATAATGCGGTTTTGTAACAAAAACTAAATGTTTGATGCAGGTCTATATCTGTTCATTTGGGTTTCCAAAAAAGATTTTGCCAAAACTTTTTTTCCAATGGCATAAGATTATGTGTGAACCCCCCCACAAAAAAATTTGAGAAACCCCCAACCCTTTTTTTATTAAAATATTTTTTCTTTTTCAGACCGGGGACGTGGGGGAAATTCTTGGGGGCCGGTGCGGGAAACCCGGTTTGGCCACGGGATGAAAAAAGGGGGCGCCCATTGGATCCCCCCCCCCAAGGGGACGTCCGTACCGTATGCGGAAGAGCTCATGTTCCTCCTCCCACGCGCCACTCCGGCAGAAAGTTTTTTTTTTTGTTTTTGTTTTTTTTTTTTACCTGATTTTTTGATTTTCTTTCAGATTACTTTTTTAATGTTTCAAAGTTAGCAGGGTTGGGGAAAACCTTTTTAATAAATGCTTTAAATATTTGGTCCATCACCTTTTTAAATTTTGTGGGCATAATCATTTTAAAAAAAAGTTTTCGTTTGGCTTAGAAAAATGGGGAAAGTTTTGGAATTCTGTAGAAAAACCCTTTTTGAACTTGGACGGAGACACTGCTATTTCTGTTTGTCTTTCTTTTTGTAAAGCAGACCCATGCCCCCAAACTTTTTTGTTTTTGAAAGTTTTAAAAAAGGGTTTTCTTTTGGGGATAAACCTTCGGGAAACCCCCAAAAAGTAAGACAATGCCAATGTAAAAAAAATCTTTGCTAAAAAACTAATTTTTGTTTCCCTTTTTATTTCAGAACCCCGGGAAAACCCCTTCCCCCCCCCGGGGGAAGCAACGAGGGGCGGTAACAAAGGGAACATGAGCTGGGGGAGAGGGATGGGCCCCTCAGCCAGTCCAGGGGCGCTACGGAGGGGGAGGACACCATCTGGGGGACCCCCCAGGGGGGGCACCGAAACCGATCCCAGGTGTCTTGGGGGGCATTTGGCCTCTACCAGCACAGCTGCTCTACCACCATCTGATGTGTCACCGCTGTCCCCCCCTCCGGGCCCCCCCCCAAACCATTTTTGCGCCCCGCCACCCCCCCCAGCCCGCCCCCCTTCCAAAAAACGGCCTGGCCCGGGGTCGGGGGGCCCGGAGAACCCGCTCCCCCTAGGGAAAAAACCTCGAATTTACCCGGGAAGCTTATTTCCCTAGAAAAAGGGGGGGAGGGACGTGATAAACATCACGAACCCCCTTTTTTGGGCGTTTGCCCGAACGCTGCCCCCTTTCCTCCCTTCCCAGGAGTTACAGATCAATGAAAAGGTTTTTTCTTTTATTCCAAGGTGGCATCTTCGCCCCCGGCCCCCTTCGCCCATATGGGGGACATGTACAACGGGCATGCGTTTGGTATTGCGGGTCCGTGTTCACCCACCCCCATTTTAAAGTCACTCCTGCACCCCCCTGTCCGCATTCCCCCCCGGCCCACCCCAGTTTTATTTTTTCCGGCCCACCTATCCCGCCATTTCCCCAACCCACCCATCCTGCCCCCCCACTGCGGGGCCATACCACAAGTTTCCGTTTGGCCCTTAGGGAAATCTCACCCCGCGTGGGAGTTTTTCTGCAGGATCTCCCCAGACCCCACTCCCGCCCTACCCCGCCCCTTTTCCTCCCCTTTTTAATTAAAAATTATTATTTTGTTTTTTTTTTTTTGGCCCGGGTCCCCGGAGTGCGCCCGGTTTTGTAAAAAAGTTTTTTTTTTATTTGTTTTAAAAATTTTGGGGGAATTTTGTAAGGGTTGGGTGGTTTTGGGGGGAAAAGGGGTTATTTTTGAAAAAAATAAAAGGAATTATATTAGTAAAAAAAAACTTTTGTCTTGTTTTTTTTTAGAATATATGTTAAAATTTTCTTTTCTTTGTATTTTTTATTTTTTGGGGAGCAGCTTGAAGTTAAAATTGGTTATGCAAGTTTTTTTTTTTTTACTGTATTTTAATT
Organism: Phyllomedusa bahiana; assembly: GCA_025379985.1. Classification (NCBI taxonomy): domain Eukaryota; kingdom Metazoa; phylum Chordata; class Amphibia; order Anura; family Hylidae; genus Phyllomedusa; species Phyllomedusa bahiana. The sequence goes on from JAODAL010013163.1 coordinate 29,180, forward strand.
GTACAATCTTTGTAATTTTAATAGTTTTAAAATTTTTTGAAAAAATTATTTTTTTTGCATATCCAAATTTAAAATTTCCCAAATTTAACTTTTGGGGTTTCCCATGGCGGGCCGCCCGAGCTTCTTTTTTCCCTTCCCGGAATTCCCCAATGGGGAAAAAAAGCTCTGGCGGGGGAGCCAAGGGCCACCCCCAGGGAAAAGTTAAACCCAATTTTTAATTGTACACACAAAAAAGTTTTTCCCAAAGGTTTAAAAGCAATTAAACAAGCCCCTTGTTTAACTTTTTCTGGGTTGCCTTTGGGGGAAACCCTCCAGAGCTTCTTTTTCCATTAGGGGGAAAAATTTTTCCCGAATGGGGGAAAAAAGCTCTGAGCGGTAGCCCCAAAGGGCCCCCCCAAAAGTTAAACAATTTCCAATTGTCAAAACAAAAAGTCCCCAAGGGCAAAAAACAAATAAACAAGCCCCAGTTTAAAATTTCTGGGTTTTCCCATGGCTCCGTCCCCAAACTTTTTTTCCATTCGGAATTCCTGTAAAGGGAAAAAAAAAAAGCCCCCGAGCGGTAAACCAAGGGCCAACCCCGACAGTTAAAAATTACCAATTTAACAAAAACAAGTCCCCAAGGTCAAAAAGAATAATCAAACCCCGTTTAACTTTCTGGGTTTTCCCTTTGGCCCTGACCGTCCAGAAACTTAAAAAATAAAGTTTAAAAAAAAATAGTTCAAAATCAAAAACTGCAATGCACAAAAGCTTAAACACATATTTTTCCTAATTTAAAATCAATAACCATTCAATAAACACTGTAAAAAAGAAAAATAGCTAAATTTCCCTTCCAAATGAAAACATAATTTTGAAAGCAGGGGCAAAAAACAAAATGCAATCCAAAATTTTTCAAAAAAACATTGTACAAACATTTCTAACCCCCTTTGACAATTTAAAAATTAATAACGGCAGTACAGAATCAGTTTAACATCAACACTATTCACATACTTCCCTAAAACCAATTTTTTATACCCCAAAAAAAAGAGGGAAAAAGCTTTCAAAAAAATTTAAAAAACACAGTGTCCCTTTTAAGGTCAAAAGTTAAAAATCTCCCCCAAAATTTCTGTGTTTAATAAATTTATCTCGGCATAAAAAAAAAAATAAAAATTGCTCAGTGTAATTGCTGAGGGGATTTCTGGTAATTTTATTTTCAAGTTGCTTGGGAAAAGTTTTCACGCAATTTGAAAATTTTTTAGTTGATACAGGGGCAATAAATTAAAATACCTAAAACTATGAAAAAACACTTTTAAAAAAAAAAAAGGGACTCATAATTCAGGCCCTTTTACACAACAGCACACCCCAAAAAACCCTTTTTGGTGATTGAAGTTAAAACACTGACTTTTCGGTTTCTTCTAGCTCACCAAAATTTTTGTGGACACAGTATATGCCACAATATGTTAAAATACATTAACATTACATATAAACCCTAAAAATTAAAATTATACATATACATTTCATATACATTACTTTTTACGACCCAAAAAAAGCATAAAAACACATTTCATAACCCTATAAGACATGGGGCTTTGGTTTACACAAAGAGGAAACTTTCCCCCCCTTCCTGCGCAAAGTTTCTTTGGGGAAAGGGCCCTTTTTTAAAAGAAAATCCAAACTCACAGCAACAAACGTCAAAATTTCTGCTTGACTTTTCCATTTAGAAAATAAAGTATGCCAAATTTCCCAAATTAAAACCAGGGGAAAACCCAATGTTTAAAAAGGGACCCAATTTTTTTGAATTTATTTTTTTTATAGGGTCCTTGGGTGGGAAATTTTTGAATTTTAAATTTTCCAAATTTTTTTTTCTTTTATTTTTGTAAAGGGTTGGGGGAAAAGGGTCTTTTTACAATTTTAATAAAGGGAGATTTTAAAAAAATTTTGTTTCTTCAAAAAAAAATATGGGGTGCTGAAAGGGCCTTTGAAAAATTCACTGGTTTATTTGGTTTCCTAGCTTAAAAAAAGCGACGGAAAAACGGACGTTTTTTTACGCGTTTCAATAGCGTGAAAAATTACATCCCCCAAGCGTTTTTCCCGGGCCGTAATTCCGGGAGCAGCCCCTGAACGTACTTTTGGACGTAAATTTACGCGCGTAATTTTCGTGCCATTTTTAAACCCGTGTGGAAACATACCTTATATCCCGGGGCGCCTTATATATGAATCAATTCTTTTTACTTTTAGTTTTCAGTTTTGTTCAGAAAGTAAATTTTCAGCTAAATTTTGGACACTGATTTGTAATGATTTGAACTGATTTACAATATTAAATACGTTCCCCAAATCAGTTACAAAACTTGGGAAATAAGTGCCACTGGCGGTATTTTTACCCCGGGTTTTCAAAAACCCTTCTATACAGCAGGGTATTCCGTCGGCCCAAATTTAAGGGACAATTAAAGGGTTTGTTCACAAAGGCTTATTTCGGGGCGTATTTACGGGCGTATTTTCGCCGTTTTAAAAACGTCCTGAAATTCGTTTCAAAAAAATGAAAAAATTTAGTTTTGCATTGAATTTCCCAAAGTAAAAAAAAAACGCCTCGTCATTCACACCCTGGGTAATTTTTCCAAAAGTATTTACGGGCGTTTTTTTCGTCCCCTAAAAAAAAAAACGAAAATTAAGTCCCCCCGGGGGGGAAAATTTTTGGGCGTTTTTTTGGGAAGTAAATCACCAAAGGGAAAAAATGTGGAAAGTATTTACGACGTGAAAAAAACGTTTCCCACTTTTGGCACGTTTTTGAAACGTATTTTTGGGGCGTTTTTGCGAACCCTAAATTCGCCCGGTTTTAAAAATGCCCCGAAATAAGCCGTGTGAACTACCTAAGTTTGGGAGGACCTTTTTTTAAATCCGGCCCCTATTTCGGGTGCAATCCGCCGCGGCAATAAAGGGGAGGAAAAAAAAAAGAAAAGGCCTAACGGCTACATTGTTCCCGAAGCGCACTACCTGCGGTGATACGTACAGCTCGTGGCAGAATAACGTGTTTTAAAAAATTTTCTGTGCATTTTAATCCCTACTGTAAATTTTTTTTACCCACTACCCCCAAAAATTTCCCCTGTTTTAAAGGGCCTTTCTTTTGAGCTATTTTTTAAACTTAAAAACTATAAGTCATGCAGTAGAGATTTGGAAAAAGAGCCCGCTGCCAGAGAATTTAACCTTAATGAAACAATGGGGGCGTAAGTGGAGGAAAAAAAGAAGATGGGCCCTGCGCCAGGTAAAGAAACCAAACTTTAGTTTCAGAGGAAACAAAGCAAGGGGGGGCCCACATTCCGAGGACAAAAATAGAACATGGGTTATTGAAAAGAGAAGCGCAGCTAGAAGCTTTTCCCCCCATTTTTATTAGATCAAAGCCCCAGCATTTGGGACGCCCAACTGGAGATCAAGGACTTTCAAGGGGGGGTCCTTCATTGGTGCTTTCATTTCTTTAAAAAGGGGTAAAACTCTCCACCCGGGACCAGAAATAAAATGTCTGCCAGCAGCTGCCCAAAGGGTTAAAAAACTGGCCATTTTCCGCAACCAAATTTCAGGGGCCAAAATAAGTGAAAAAAATATCCGCCGAACACAACACTAACAAAGATGAGGTTCCCCCCCACTTTTGATATCCCTTACAACGGACGTTTAGAAAAAAAGGGGCCCGTACCCGGGCTCTTTACTACCACAGGACATGAGAAAGTCCCCTTTCATTGGTTCTCGCCTGTCAGGCTAATGGCCAAAACTAAAACCCCTGGTCATTTTTAAAAGGGGAAACTTTTTCCCCCAAAAACAGGGATCCAGCTGGTGTCATCATCAAGGCTAAACCCCAAAGGGCGGAATTTGGGCGAGGAGAAGATGGGGGGTGGCTGAGGGGGGGTTTTGTCAAGGGGGACCGGATGGATTTTTTCCCAAACCCCACCCCAAATTTGGGCTGTGACTCCTTTGGTGCCCCTTTTACCGATTAAATGTCAAAGCCCAAGTTAAAAAACAAAATTTTACTGCTTCTGGGCATTCCGGGTGGATTAAAACCCAAAAAGCTCCAGCCGGGTAGATTTGGTTTTTGGGCAACCCGGGCAAATTTTGGTTTTAAAATTGGGCCAGCTGCATGGGAGAATTGGAAAGACGAAAGGGAAACCCCACCTTCACCAAATGCAAAGGGGGGCAACCCTTGCCGTTTTTTAACCCCTATGTGCAAGAGGATCGTGGGTGCCTGGGAGAAGGGAAACACCTCCAGTATCATCCCAGCTTTCAAGAAGGGTGGGGAAACTCAAATGAAGAGCTAAGCAGGGAGCAACGAGGGGCTGATCAATAAAGATGAGGGGACCCCAGAATGCTTGGGTGCAGAAATCGTTTTCAAACTTTTTTAACTTTGACACTGAAAAAATGAAGAATTTGGGTGGATTTGTGGGGGGTGAACGAACTGAAAAAGTTTCTGTAAGTGTTTGATTTTTGTTTCAACTTTTCAAGTTTTAGGTTATTTTGAAAGTGTTGAATAAAAAATTTGGCTTTCCTCTGAAATTTTTTTCATTTTAAAAAAGCCCTTTCTTTTAAATCCCGGTGCGCCTTATAGTCCAATTTCCCTTATATATGAACGGCAATCAAAGTTAATCGCTCAAGTTAATTTCCCTTTTAATCCGGGCCTTATAGTCCCAAAAAACGGAAAAAATAAAAGAAAAAATAAAATTTTTCTGGCCCCTTTATAATTCCCCGTCCATTGGATTGTAATAAAAAAAAAGAAAAAACAATTAAAAAAAAAATAATACCCAAAAAAATAAATAAAAAAAAAAAAAATGAGAGCAACTTTACCCCTGTTGCAAAAAGCCCGAACATATTAATCCCAAAAACTTAATTTGGGGGACACAAAGTCAACATTAAAAACCCTTAAGTTTTAAAAGAATTAGCCTAAAAAAACCACTGTAAATTTACTTTTTATTTTAAAAGAGTAATCCGGAAACCCCCTCTGGGTTTGGGGTGATATATTTTTTTAAAAAACCTAAACTTTTAAAAAATTTTTCAGAATGACCCACAGTAAAAACCACAAAATGGTTTAAACTGGAAAAAAAAAAATTTCCCTTTTTTCTTCTTTAAAGGTTTTTTCTATGATTATTTTTTTCTAGTAATTTTATTCACACCTAGTCTCCCCCCCAAAAAGAATAGCTGGGCCTGGGCCCCCCACAACACTTTTAAAAACCCCCCAAACTGAATAACAAGAAAAAAAAAAATAATTTTTTCTTGAAAATTTTTCGAGGTCTTGGATGTTTTTTAAAAAAGAGGCCCTTTTGCATTATTAAAAGGGCAATTTTTAAAACAGTTTAGACATGGGAAACTTCCCAATCTGGAGCTACCTGTCAAGGATTGTTGAACACATTTTTTAGACGGGACCATAGATCTAACTAATTTGTCCCTAAGATTTGGGGATCTATGATAAAAGAATAGCGGTGGAATTTGAAGTTCCAATACATCAGGGAAACTATGTTTAAGAATAGACCAATGCTTCCTAAAAATGTTATTAATTGACTGACTAGCCTCATTATAGGTCAGGACCCTTTGGATCAGGGTTTGCGCTGCTGGCACCATCTATCTTTATTGCAAAGGAGTGCTGCTTTTTTTCGTGGATTGATGATACATATACACACATACATACATACACACACAATTGAAACCAGACGTTTACATACACTATATAAAAAGACACGTATGCACGGTTTTCTCACTGACATGAAATCAGAATAAACCTTACCTGTTTTAGGTCAATTAGAATTACCAAAATTAGTTATATTTGCCACATGCCAGAATAATAAGGGAGAGATTCTGCAAAGTCGAAAGTTTACATACATTTCATTAGTAAACCCGGGGGGTATGCGAAGTGGTGGCAGTGAAATGGCTGCTGAAAACAAAAGGGAGAAGATTCAGACTATACAGAGGTCTGCCACGTCCACGTAGTTACCTGCAATCGGTCACCACAGCAATCTCTAAACAGTCCAACTATGTCGCAAAACCATGCTTCTTCTCTGAAGACAAGATCAAGAGGCAGCTCCTCCAAGGCATCATCTGTCGGCAGTGCAGCTGTCATCACCCGTGCATAGGCTGAAGTGGCAAATGCGCAAGCTGCCTTAGCTGAACAAGACATGCAGCTGAAATTACACCAAGCATACCTGGAAACAGAGAGGACACGCCTACAAGTGACAATGGAGAAGCTACTATTGAGAAAGAAATAGCAGCTGCCATAGCTGAAGCAGAAACCTGGGAAGAAGCTGCATCTCCTGGTTGTGAGCCCAGCGGATACGCAATGTGCTTGGCCTAGAGCAGAACCCTCAAGATCCACTACAGCAAACTTCAGAGTACGTCCATCAACACTCCATCAGTAGCTCTCAGCCTCCTCAAGAAACAGGAGGTATCATTGGTGAGCCAAACCAAAGACATCCTACCTTTCAGTAGGGAACCGATTTCTGACAGAGTTCTGCAAGCAAGAGAATGCAGAGCAATGTGACACAGCTCAAGTCGTCTTCACCACTCAACAAAGAACCCAGACTTCATTTAAGCATACCCTTAAATGGTATGGTACTGACAACACTGATGCAGACACCTAACAGGCATGGCCACACATCTCATTCACACCATAGCAATTCTCCGGTAACCCAATTCAGTGCAAATCAATCCACAATAGACTTTGCTTAGTTTTTTGCTCAACGTGAGCTAGTCACCAAAGGACTTGTAAAGTTCAGTGATCGTTCTAAAAACTATAACGCTTGGCGATCCACTGCCTAGTCAGAGACCACCCAACAGGCTACAAGGACAAAGCAATCAAAATCTATGCAATTCTGGATGACCAAAGTAAGTCTTTAGCCAGATCTGCTTTCTTTGAAATATTTAACATTGATGGACCCAGATCTCCTTACTCACTAAAGAATTGTGTGTTGAGACGGCAGGGAGGAGAGCCACTGGCTACCAAGTTGAATCTATTGATGGTCTCACCTGCTTGCCCTTCCCCACTATAATTGATTGTAACCAGATCCCAGTAGATAGAACTGAAATCCCTACACCAGATGCTGCAGAACATCATTCCCATTTGAGGCGTATACAGTAGCTCATCTCCTTTTTGAACTTGACGCTCAAGCTCAGATAATCCTACTCCTTGGGAGAGATATTTTAAGAGTTCCCAAAGCTAGAAGCCAAATTAATGGTCCTCACAATGCTCCATATGAGCAGAAACTTGATCTAGGATGGGTCATTATAGAAGATGTTTGTCTAGGGAATTTGAACAAACCGGCCTCCATTAACCATATGCTTACGAACACACTAGAAAATGGGCACCCTTCTCTTTTCCAACCATGTGAAAATTATTTCTTCATAAAGAAGCTGCCACACAGCTATTATCTGCCATGTCCCTTTATAGGCTTGTCATGTGACAATCATGCCTATGACAGCAACCAAGACCATTTGGGATGCACAGTTTGCCAGAGAACTAAAGAGGAAAATCAAGTGGCAATGTGCCTTGAAGATAAACTGTTCTCAACAATAATGGAACAAGGAATAGCTAAAGACAATTCTAATAATTGGGTTGCCTTCTTCCATTCAAGACTGTGAGACGTTTACCTAACAACAGAGAACAAGTCTACAAACGATTAATTTGTCTGACACATAGAGCCACATGTATGAAAATCGTCTAGGTCTAAAATTCACTTTGTTGCCCATAGCAACCAATCATAGTGCCCCTCTAATTTTTCCAGAGCACCATATGAAATGAAAGGGACGCTCTTATTGGTTACTATGGGCAACAAAGTGAGCTTTAGACCTAGACAGTTTTCATACATGTGGCCCATAGTTTTCAGAGAGACCAGATATGAAAGACCACTTTTTCACATTCATGGAGAAAATATTTGAGAATGGTCATGTAAAAATAGCTCCTGTCCTCCTTTCAGGACCAGCACTGAACAACCGGCTCCTTGGAGTACTTCTCCACTTTCGCATAGACTCTGTTGCATTTATGGCTGACATCCAACAGATGCTTCACTGCTTCCTGGTTAAATAAGAACATATAAATGTCTTCAGATTCTTTTGGTTCAGAGACAATGATCTTTCCAAAGATCCCATAGAGCAGTGGTTCTCAACCTTTCTAATGCCGTGACCCCGCAATACGGTTCCTCATGTTGCGGTGACCCCAAACCAAAAAATAATTTTGATGGCTACTTCAAAACTGTAATTTTGCTACATGAGGGGTTACATATGTGTGACGCCTCTGAGCGGTACCTCTACATATCACACACATAGAAAGATACCGCTCAGAGCTGTTACACAGATGTAACCTTATACAGGGGGGCCTGTGAGTGGTACCTGGGGGTTTAAATATATGTGACGCCTCTGAGCGGTACCTCTACATCTCACATACATATAAAGGTGCCACTCAGAGCCGTTACATAGATGTAACCTTATACAGGGGGGCCTGTGAGTGGTACATGGGGGGTTACATATACGTGACGCCTCTGAGCGATACCTCTACATGTCACATACATATAAAGGTACCACGCAGAGCCGTTACATAGATGTAACCTTGTCCGGGGGGAGGCTGTGATTGGCACATGAGGGGTTACATATGTGACCCCTCATGTGCCACTCACAGCTCCCCCTATAAGGGGTGGGGGGGGAATGTAATGTGTATATCATGTGATGGCTGTATGTGATACAAGTAACAGGTTAATAACAAATTACATGTACCACATACAGACATTACATGATGCAGTGGATGTGTGTTTGTTTAACACTAAATTACCTTGCAGTCAGGAACAGCCCTGCTGTACAGTGTCAGCGTTCTCTCTGCACTGAGTACGGCAGAGCTGTTCCTGATGCTTGGTACATATTGTGGGCGCGTGATGCAGCACGCTCTCAGCGTCCTGCACGCACCGCCCACAAGAGCCGGAGGGGAGTAAGTCCGTCCTCGCCGCAGCACCGCTCACAGGAGCGGCTCACTGAGCCACCAATGCTGCGAGTAACGGGGGGCCCACGCTCCCCCTTCCCCTCAGTAATTTGAAACGCTGTGGGCGCCGCACTATGCAAGCAGCTGCAGGGGGGGCAGCGGCGGCCACAGCGCTCCTCCAGGGAGCTATTAACCATGCGGCCCCCTCTCAGCCCCGGCCGCTCCCCCTGCCGGGGCAGGGGCGACCCTTGTTTTTTGGGTCAAACCCCCCCGGGGGGTTTCCGCGACCCCTTTTTTTAGAACCGTGCCATAGGTATTCAGCGGTTAATACTTTGGCAAAGCCCTTCACCTGCAGTAGTATTTTTGGGACCTCTTAAACATTCTGCTAAGGAGGGTAGAAAAAAATATGGATCAGACAACCTTTTGTAGAAAAGGATTTCAAAGGGATGACTGTTTAAAATACTACCTACAAATGTTTTCTCATTCTTTCTAAAGGGGACCCCAAAAATTTTTCCCAATTCAAACTTTAAACTTCATAAAATGCCCCCAAACAGTAAAAATACGGGAACCCCCTTTAAAACACTATTCGAACAACTTAAAAGGGATTAGATTTGGTATGAACTTTCCTACAACATAGTCTTGGGCAGGGAACCTTTACCCCCCAAGTAAGCAAGGGAGGAAAAACCTTTACCCAGAGGATTCTGCTCCCCAAAAACAGTTTTATGACCCATTAGGATTTGGTAGTTTTTGATTCAATTAAAACAATACTCAAAATTTAAACCTTGATACTTTGCTGGGATACACCCCACTGAAAAAAAGTCAATGGGAGGGGGAGGAACTATCGATACTCTTTGTCTTATGTTGCAAAATTTTATGCTCCTTTTTAATCTACGAATCAAAATTAAAGATTTGGGGGGAAAAAGGGGGTGCTCCAGTTTTTGGTGTATTTAACCAAAAAAGAAGTAGAACGGGGCTCCCAAACTTTGGTGCGATAAGCCCTTTTTTTAAAAACCCCCCAATAACTTTTTAGGCGCCAAAATTTTTAGGCTTTGCACCACTTTCATAAAGTAACACATTTAGTTCTTTGCCCCAAATCTAGGCGCAAACGTTAGAACAACCAGACCAGGTAAAGCTGGACTGCCAGAGCCTAAGTTGTCGTAATGGCACTACAGTGCACCTGTGTATATGACCTGCAGAACAACAGGTTCATCATTCTTCATTCAACTATCTTAAAGTTATTTAGAACTGGCCTGTCAGCGCCAGGGTTCATACATGTCACTCGATGCATTTTCTGATGCTTCTGTCAAAGCTATTGCTACTGTAGCCTATCTTAAGACAATAGATATCAAAGGACATTACCATATAGGATTCGTCATGGGCAAAGCAAAACTGGCACAACTCCCAGACTAGAACTTTGTATTAGCAGTTGAGTTTGCAAAAAAGTCAGGGACAGTTAATGACTCTTTTCATGTTCCCATCTGAGAACTTGATATGGCATTTTTTTAACCCCAGGCAGGGAGTTTACTGTCTTTTGGATAGTTAAGTCGTATCTATTTTTACCTTTTAAAAAGGGTTTTACTGTATTTTAAAAAATTTAAATGCCATCTAGGGCCGGTTTAAGGTTTACCCAAAGTTTTATTTTTTTTCCCCCCCAAAAGAGGAAGTAAAGGGGTTTCGGGGAAAGAAGAAACCCCCACCATATCAGGTCGCAAAAAGGGACGTATGCTATCTTATCTAACTCTTTGTTGGATTATAGCAGCGGTTGGATTATGAATATATCTGTTTTCAAAACCCCCATAGGCAGTTAGAACATTTGGGATTTAAATGTCTGCGATGTACTAAAATTTTGGCCTGGAACATCTCAGCCAAAAGGTTTTTATTGCATTTGTATTTTAGTCTGTTGTATGTTTTTATACCATCTAATGTATATTCTAATGTATATTTCACCCTAATCCACATTCTGTTAATAAAACTACAGAATTCTACCCAGCCCCAATTTTTTAAAACATTAAAGGGCTTTTAAAAAACTGTCTGTCAGACCCATAAGGTACTGGGTGGGGCAAAAAAACCTTCCTCCCCAGCCAAAATATATTTTCCTGTTGTTCATAATGAGTGGGAAAAAAACAACAACATGACATTGGCAAACAAGCTGTTTGGCCAAAGATGTGCAAGCAGATAGTCTGGGATTTTCAGCTAAATACTGCGTATACACCATGCTGGATCTAAAATTTAAAAGTGTTGATTTCTTACTAGAACAAATAAATCCTCCTGAGTGGTCTGATAATCTGAAAAAAGGCCTTTGTAATTACTTTGCAATGCATGCTCGAAAATTACATTAAGGTCAAAAAAACGCCACAAAGACAAGTGGGCATTAGAAAAATAATGAAGAAAAAATATAACACAATAGAATACCAATTTGATGTGTGGCATGTTACAATATCCATAGGCCAGAGGTTATTAGCTGCATCCAAATGGAAGAATTGTTCAGAAATATCGTTGTGGATAAACCCAGTAGAAAAACAGCTTTGGTGGTTGGCAAGACCCAGCCAGGAAGATCTAGATTTATTAACAGAAAAATGGAGTTTGGGTTTTTTTAAAACCCCTTTAACGCCCTTTAGACGTATCCATACGCCCAGGTCGTTTGGGGGTTTAAACCCTGGAGTTTTGGTACGTTGAGGTCGCCGAACTCTAAACAGAGTTCGCGCGATCGGCGGGGGGTGTAGCTGAAATTTTACAGTGAAACCCCCGCACCATGGGGCCCCCCGACCCCGGTCGCCCCGAAGGGGGGGGGGGGGGGGGGGGGGCGCGGCGGTTAACCCCTTAATTATCGCGACCATCGGGTCGCAATAACTAAGGGGAAAAAACCAGGGGGAGATGCTCCCCCTGCGTCTCGTCGGCGGCAGAGCGCACGGATCGCCGTCCGTGCAGCTCCTGCCCTCGACAGACAGCCCGGAAGGCAGAGAATGCCTTCCCGGTGTCTGTGACCACGATCCCGGCCGGCCCTGGGGCATGCCCCTCGGACTCATTTGTCATGGGAAACCCCATCATACAAAAAGTATGCACGATTCCTATTGAATGGAGATCATAGATCTCTCATTTAAAACCCCCTATGGGGAAAAGTAAAATAAAAAATGTGAAAAAGTGAAAAAAAGTAAAAAAAAGTGAAAAACAAGTAAAAACAAACAAAAAATAAAAAAAAAAACGTACACCGCCCTTTTTCCCCCTTTAAAAACGCCAATCGCCCCAAAAAAAGTAAAAAAAAATAAAGGGTCCCCATTTTTTTGGTATCGCCCGGGCGAAACGACCTGCCCTTAAATCTGTCAGTTAATTAACCCTAGGGTGAACGCCTTTAAAAAAAAAAAAAAAAAAAACCCAATCAAAAAAAATAAATTATTGTTTCACCCGAGCACATAAAATGGAAAAAAAGGATCAAAAAATCCTAGAAACGCCAAAAAATTTCCAATTAAAACGTCCCGTTCATCCCCAAAAAAAAAATCCTTAACAGCCGTAAAACGGAAAAAAAAAAATTATAGCCTCAGAAGAAGCGAGCATAAATTGTTTTACCACAAAAAACACTTTTTTTTTTTTTTTTTTAAAGTGCTTCAAAATAAAAAAAAATATATAAATAGGGGACGCCAAAAACGTAGGACCCCAAAAAGTAAAAACTAACTTATCAGGATACTGCACAGTGGGGCCCTGTTAAAAAAAAAAAACAATATAGGGTTTTCAGTATTTTCTTTACCCTGGCCCCCAAAAAAAGGATTTGAAAACGATCAAAAACCTTTTCCCCCCAAAAAAGATACTAAAAAAACCAACTCATCTCACAAAAAACAAGTCCCTACACAGCTCCAAAACCCCGAAAAAATTTAAAAGTTTGGCTCCAAAATATGGTGATGCAAAAACGTATTTTCTTGGTTAATAAAAGTGTTTTTATTTTATAAAAGCACTAAAACAAACAAAAAAAAAAAACAAATTGGGGTATCGTGTAAAAGTATTGACCTCGGGTAAGCTACCATTCAAAAACCAAAAATTTACCCAAAAAAAACCCCAAAAAAAAAAAACACAACCAAATTCCCATTTTTTTAAAACACCCAAAAAACCAAAAAAAAAAACAACAAAAAATACACCCCAAAAAAACCAAATAACCAATAAAAACCAAAACCACCCCCAAAAAAACAAAAACCCCATACACACTCCGCCCCCACAAAAAAAAAAAGTTAGGCTGTCAAATAGGGACAACATAAAAACCAATTTTTATAGACTATTTCTACTGTGTAAAAGTAATAAAACAGAAAAAAATATATAAAATCTATATCATTGTAATGTACCCACCCCCCCCAAAGTAAAGTTTTACATCATTTAAAAATGCATGGGGAATGCTGTAAAATTTTAAAACAAAAAACAATGACCGAAAACCCTTTTTTTTCCCCCCCTTTTCATTGCCCCAATGCTAAAAAAAAATATGGAAACCTGTGCATCCAAAAACCCCCAGTAACACCCCTAGATGGACCCCGATGGGTGTTGAATCCAAAAGGGGGGACTTCTGGAAGGTTTCGCCCGTTCGCTACTTTGGGGCTTTGCAAATGCGACATGGCCCCCACCAAAATCTGCTTCCAAAAGCCAAATAGCGCTCCCTCCCTTTTAACGCCCTGCCAGGCCCAAACAGATTTTTCACCCCCATGTGGGGATTGCCCCCAACTGGGAAAAAATTTCTTTTCAAAGTTTTGGGGTTTTTTTTTCCAGGTTCCTTTTTATATAAAACTTTTTTAAACTAAAATTTTCAGATTTATTGAAAAAAAAAGTTTTTTAATTTTCACAGCCTTATGCTTTAAAAAAAAAATTTTGGGAATCACCTGTGGGGGCTTAAAATCAATGCACCCCCGGATATATTCCTTAAGGGGGGTAGTTTTCCCAAAATTGTGGGCTATTTAGGGGTTTTATTAGGGTTTTTGCACCTTAGGTTCCCTCAAAAACCCGAAATGGTGTAAATAAAATCTATTGAAAATGAGACCCCCCGAGTTAGTAGGGGGTCCCCCTATTCTGGGGCTTTGGGTTTAGCCAAATAAACACTAGGGGGACATAGGGATATTCCTAAAAACGGGAGACCCGGGGGAATTGATATTTAAGTTGCATTTTCCCAGTCAAATTTACCGTATTCCAGTGAATAATGGGTTTAAAAATTTAAAATCTGCAAAAAAATGAAATTTTGAAATTTCACCTCCACTTTGCTTTTAATTTTGGAAATACTGAAGGGTTTTCAAACTTCCCAAAATGTTGTAAATACGTTAAGGGGGCTAGTTTCTCAATGGGGTCATTATGGGTGATTAACTGCGGCCCCCCAAAACAGTCAGAATGGTGCCCCAAAAAAATGTTTTTGCAAATTTTCTTTAAAAAGTGAGAAATTACTCTAAATTTCTAAGCCCCCTAATGTCGAAAAAAAAAAAAAAAAAAACATTTAAAAATTATACAACCTATAGTGGAAATTTGGGAGATGCTAGTTATAAAAATTTTGGGTGAATAAAAATCTGTCTTTCATAGAAATTTTGCAACTTTCAAAATCGCAAAATTTTTTTTAAATTTTTATGAAAATTTTTAAATTTTTTCCAAACAAACAAGGATTGTATGGATAAAAATTTCTTACTAACTTAAAAAACAATGTGTCACAGAAAACAAACTCTAATCAAAGAATAGGTAAAAGTGTCAAAAATTATTCTCACAAAAAATTGCCCCTGCGATTTCAAAAAAAGGGCTGTGTCGGAAGGTCAAAACATCTGGGTCCTTAAGGGGTTAAAACATGTAGTAATTCCATGATGGATGACTGTGGGCATTTTCAAAATTTTTTCCTACCAATACCAGTGCCAAAACAAAATGGCTGATGGAAGACTAACTAAAAGCAGTGGTTAATAACCAGGCTTTGCTAAGGGATATTCAACTGTTGATGTTTTGTCATATCAGAGAATTCGAAGTTTACCATTCTTCAACTTTCAGGTATAAACCCAAAAGGGCTTTACTACACTAACAGCTTTGGACCATAATAAAAATGTTGGTCGAATCCAATCCGAACTACCGAGAATGGATTCTGAGGGTATACAAAGACTGCAGAAAAAATTTAAAACTGAAAATGCTAAAGCAAGAAAAACAGGTAGAAAAGATCTTGTAAAAACCAAAGAAGAATGTTTTTTAACAAGTGATAATTACTAGTATTTTAGAGTTTTCAGATGGGGCGATTGATAGTATGTGCGAGTTGGCTTTACCTGTTTTACCCTCTAACATACCCAAGAAGAAACAGATAAAGAGGAACTAATTTCTATATATGTTTCTAGATTCCAATTTTTTACTCTTGTGTCCGTAGTACAGTAGGAACATTATTACAATCCAAAACGACCTATTTTTACAATTCACTTCTGTTCCTTTGTTATTAAAGATGTCCTAATAGCTTGAAAATATATGTTAAAAAATGTTGGTTATGTAATAAAAAATATTTTGCAGAGCATGGCCGCGTTTTAGTCTGGCTCCTGCTTCAGGTGTACTACATCCTGACTACAATCAGGCATCCTACCTCCTTACATAGCGAAATTCTATCCTTGGCAGGTAAGCACCTAGAAATAGTGGCATTTTCTTTTCCTGTGCGCGGCGTGACCGGATGCGCTCGGCGAGAGGACTGAGGCCTGTTCACGGCATACTTCAGGAGATATTCCCCATCCACTTGCTGATAAAAATGAATTCTCTGCAAACCGGAGAAAAAAAAGGGAAACAGCAGTAGTCCCCACCAGTTTACAAAATTGGGGGGACCCGGAGCAGGCACGGACCCCGGGAAAACAAGGGTTTTTGGGAGCGCAATCATCCCCAAATGGCTGACATCCTCCCACGCCGGGAACCGTCATCCAGTGCCAGGAAGCAGCCACTGGTGGGAGAGAGACATCTGCCGCAGTGAGAGTGGCGCTGATCTCTAAGGCAGGTTAATGGACACAGGAGGCGCAGTAACGCCTGCCTGTCTCACTGTATGGGACCTCAGGGAGAAGGAACTCTCTCCCCACTAGCCATAATCCACATTGTGAAACAGTGGGAATTCTGAATACTAGTCTCCACATAACCCATAAACGCTCTGGTCTTCCAAATTTACTGGTCGATACCTGGGTACAGTAAATCTGAGTCGCTGTCATCCTTGTGGCCCACATTAATAACCAATATGCTGATATTAGAGATCATTTACAGCAGTAGTGGGAGGCCTCACAGAGCTGCAGGTACGCTGACACCGGGACACAGCTAAACAAGTTTTCAGCAGGAATTGTTTAGCCTTCTTTCTAATAGCGACTGTGGACACAGAGTGGTGGATAAACCTGGGTGGGTGACCTGCTATAAGAGGTGCATCACACCATTCCCCAGCTTCAGTCAAGACGCTTAACCATCAGCTGGGATAAGAGAATCAGAGAATTATAGGGCAATAGAATGCCAACAATACCTTTATTAGGACACATCAGGAACGTCCACGATTTTTGTTTAAAGTGTAGACATTTTCCTAAAGTTCCATCTTAATTAGTGCGGCTCTACTTCCGGGGGTGGGACTATACTAGATAGTCGCATCTTACGTCGCATCTTACATCTCACCTTAACCAATGGAGACCTCTTGATCCCCTTTCTGCACCTGCCAGCAGAACTGTGCCTCATTTTTGGGGACTAACCAGAGGTGACCCACAGAGATGCCTCCTTTACTTCCCCGGACTTGCCGCCATTGCTGTTTCAGCCGCGAAAACACCAACCTGCCCACGCCCTCAGAGGACTGCTGACAACTAACAGTGTTAGACCAGGAGACATCATACGGTCGGACACCAGCTCCTGCAAATCGGAGCAGCTCTGCAACCAGGAAGTCGAGTGGACTCCGGAGACCTCGGCACACGTCTCTCTCGTGCCCGTCACCCAACCTCTCCCGGCTGCTGCCTGTTTGCTCGTGCGGGGTTCTTGCTGTGCGCAGCTCTCAGTGGTCCTGCTGGGCTGCTTGTGGACGAGCAACTGGATCCTGGACCCACGCCCCTCCTGCCACTATACCATAGTAGACTGGGACACCGCTGCTGCACATTTTCTAGCTGAAACCTCTCCCTGTGGTGAGATCGACCTGCTAGAAAAGCCGAGGAGACTATTGAACTTTTACATACATAATGAACGGTTATACTTTTGGCGGGAAAGATCGCCATTTTGCCCACCCTTTCACATTGACGGGAGAGCAGAGGCAGGAAGGGCGGCCATTTTGGAATTTCACCTTTCTAGCTGCTATTAATTCGGGATTTGCTACTTGCACACCATCTGCCCCCCCCTCCACCCGCCCTATTACTCATACATGCTCATCCGACCACTGTGCCCTGATAAAAAAATTTTAAAAAAAAGGGTTTCACCAAGCACTAGAATTATCTGCCTGATGCTAACGAGACTACTTAGACACGGAATAAGAATACCATCAAATCTAACAAGAACCTCTCCGAACAACAAAGTGACCACTGTGGTTGCAGGGGGCCTCTCAGACCTGAGGCACTTCTTTTTGGCGCTGGGAAACCTACACGAGCCCCAGGAGGAGCACTTTGGACTTTGGGGGATCCCCTAGCTGTTACGTGGGACATCTCTTGTGCAAGTATGATACACGCGCTATATATTAACCTCACTACACCTAAAGCAAAACCTCTTAAAAACAACAAAGGCTTTTTCTACAATCACTATTAACTTCAAGCAGAATCAGCTTTCTTGATATTATACCAGAGACTTTACTCCATTGATGTACCAATAGTGACATCTAGTGGCCACTTGATGTTACCTGCAATTGGTCTCTCCAATGTAACTTCTTGTGGAATAACGTCTGCATAATTTTCCCATTCTCAGCCCATCCTGTGTACAATAGATACATTTTCACACCCAACACTGCCGCTAAATAAAAGAAGAACCTTCCAAAAATAATCTCTTTCAGCCAAACCTCCACTGGTACCCGCTCCAAGCTTAAAGAATACCTGTTGTCATGTCAGAACCTGCTCCCTCTGCTCCCACACAGGACACCAATCCGATCTCGGGCCAATGGTCCCCAGCCTCCAGTTCCACAGGCTTGTCTCCACTGGGCCATCTACAAGCCTCCTCGATCGCACAGGAGGTGTCCAATCTGATCATGCCCCTACTTGACAAGAGGTTTGACATATCGGCTCCTGCCCAGATTGCAAGTATAACCCAACAAGTTAATGAACTGTGGACACGCACCAACTTTTATGAGACAGTCACTCAATTACATCAGGACTCCTCCCTTCATGCTCAACAACTCCAACAACTTCAAGATAAAATATACAAGTTGGAAAATCGAAGCCGCAGAAGTAATTTACGTTTCGTGGGTATTCCAGAGGTCATTAAAGGGGAAGATCTGACCAATTTTGTGGCTCTTGACATCCCAAGATCTTACACTTCCCCAGGAACCCTAACCCTAACAGAATGGGTACACCATATAGGCCCCACTCCGCAAGGCAATAAGATGAGACCCCATTGAACCATCGCAAAATTTCTGCATTACATGTCCAAAGAAAAGACACTAAGGGCATATCGCCAAAAGAGATCCTTGGAAGTGTGGGCACAAAATCCAAATTTTCCAGGACCTTTCAGCAATGGTGATGGCTAAACAAAAGCTATTCTTGCCTGTCTTCAAGAGTCTGGTGGAAAGATTCCAACTACTCTACCTGCCCAAACGTAAATTCATGATCAATGGCACCACCACGTTCCATACAGACCCAACAGCGACTGAAAACAACCTCCTACGGGATGATCCTCTTCGAGACGGATGAACAGCTACACACTGAAGAGACTTGCCACACTGGGACAGGTCGATTGGACTCCACATGACACAGTTCTTTTTCATAACATCTCCACGCTCTGGAATAGGATGAGTACCAATTTTTCTTCCTTGACCTCCACAAATGTCACACTTAAGATCTATTCATGGAATGTTTCAGGCCTAAACTGCCCAACATAAAAGAGTTCTAACCCATATTAAAGGAGTCCACCCTGACATAGTATTTCTCCAGGATACCCATTGGCGGGAGGGGGATGGCTGTGGACTGAAGGCCCCGTAGATTAATCGCTGTATCTCAGCTATTTTTTCCACCAAATCTAGGGCAGTTGCCATTATTTTGACTAACTCAATAAAATATCGGGTCTTGGAGGTATTTACGGACCCTGAAGGCCTAAATCTCTATGTGAATCTGACTGATGAGGTGTTTTATTCACTTCTCAACATCTATGCCCCAAACTCTCCAACCCCAGATTTTTTTTTTTAGCAGATTTACCATTTCTTATTCTTTAAGAATACTGACAATTTAATCATTGGAGGGGGGGGGGGGGATTTTAATGCTGTACTCTCCTCAGTACTAGACCGACCGTCTTAGACATGGTGCTTGGGTAAACGCATGGGCCGACGTGCCCTTTCTGGATTATACAACTTATTAACTGAAATTCAGGTGGAGGACAGACTTCCTGTTCAGCGAAGCTGGGAACGAGAATTAAATGTGACCCTCTCTGAGGAGAATGACCCCACTGTTATCCTTTTATTTCAGCTACCTTTTCCAGTCTCTACCCTGAAAGCCAATTTGATTACCTTTCTGCTTCTAGCAGCGAAAACTGTTATACCTAGATTATGGCTATAGACATCTAGTCCATCTATTACTAGCTGGTTTAAGGAGATTCAGGCGCTTCAAAGATTGGAGGCGTTCAGAACAGACTCTCCTTTGCAGTATAGTAAATATTTGGCTGTGTGGGGTGATTGGATTTACTTTTGTGGCACCAGTCTCTATAACTCATACTTATGATTAAAGTTCCATTGGTAGTTTCTAGGTGTTTATAGATCTGGGCGGGTAAACTTTTAGTCTGACTGAATTGCTTTTTGCCCTAGCTTTGCCACTGAGCGGTCCGATCATTTTTGGTTCATGTATTGTTTTGGTTTGTTTTCTCGTCTTTAGTGATTGCAATAGTCTTTCTAAATCGTTGTGTGTGATGTTGATGTCATAGCACAAATGAGACATTATTATCATACACTGTTCATGTACACTGATCGCTCCTGTCTAGGGGAGACATACGCAAGGACCTATTAATAGCCTGACGACTGCTTGCCATGCGTTCATCGTCTCCCTTGGTTTTAGGAGTCTCAGTCAGACTACATATTGTAGCACATTTTTGTACTGCACTATCTTCTTCAGTCAATGACTCTCTTAAGTCTCGTTTTACTGCTAAAATTATAAATGGATTGTTTGAAGTGACATGTATTATTCCCCTATTTCTCTTTCCCATTCCCCCCTTTTTGATCCATCCCTTCTTTAATTGCATGTCTATGATGTGCTTGATTTTGTACACCTTGACTCTTCTTCAATAAAAAACTTTTGAATTTGAAAAAAAAATGGCTGCTACAAGCTCCTCACCATTTAGATCATATTGACAAATGGGTTGCAAACGTTTTGCAAGGGAAGAAGCATGATAGATATCGTCTCTTTTCAAAACACTTTGAACCCAATGCCTATGATCCTACTCCAAAAAAAAGAATTACTACAGGATGCTTTGGCAACATTATTTCTGTACAAATGATTCATCAGCATCTTTAGAGAAATCTTTAGGAGAATCTTCTGGAGCCACAGGTGTTACCAGCCAAGGAATTTTGGATGTCAGTAACCCTTGTGAAAGTTAAATTGCTCCACTAGTGAGAAAAAGAAAATGAGTGAAAAAAAAAAGAGGTTCCATAACAGTCCTCTTACACAATAACACAGAGTTTGGGTAACCTGTCATCAACCCAATCGGTAGTAATTCAACCAAAGTACAACTTGACATTGCCATTGACAATTTCAACACCTAGCACCGTGTCCAAAACGTTCTTATGCCAGCCCAAAAATTATGGTGGACAAAGAGATAAACACGGACATTCCTTGGGACCCTAAGCAGGCAGATTATTCCAAAAACTGAATTTACTGAAATAAGTGTGTTGCAGCACAAACACATAGGCTTGAAATAAAGAGTCGCATACTTTATGCCACATTCTGAGTGGTGGGAGAAAAAAAAATCTAAAAAATAAAAAGACACACAAATCCAAAACAAAATTGTTAAAAAAAGAAGTAGTGCAACAAACCAAAAAACAAAACCACCCATAGAAAATGGTTGTTTCCATGTCACCTACTCTTTCAGTTCAAGAAGAATTGCCAGACTCAACAACTTTTGAAAGACTTAAATTGGAGACTTCTACCACCAGACTGAGTCTTATTAAATTTCCTGTTCTATAGGAGACCAATTTTTTTACACAGCTGTTCTATGCTGGTGCATATATCTACCCCACAAAAAAGCTACAGCTTTAAATTTTGATGAAATTCCACAATTGAGTACAACAACAAAAAGAACCTTCCACAAAATTAAGCTTGCGTGTCATTGCAATCTACAGTTTAAACAACCGATAACTATTTAAGAGGAATCAGAACAGACTGAAGATCACGAAATTCCAATTCCTAGACTTGGAAAATAAGTTTGACAATGAGATTCAATCTTTAATAGAAGCACTGGAGAAAGAGGAAGAGACTGACAAAAATAATAATCCATTATTAGCTGTCTTTGAAGTTTTGGATTCAGAATCACCATGTCCTTCTCTCTAGAGAAGAAATTGTGTTCAGGAGTAGCTTAAAGAAACTCATCTCCATGGTACCCTGCCAATATAAAAATATGTGTTGGTCCATTCTGACACAATACTGCATCAATAGAGGTTCAGTGTGTACACAGTCACAATCAAAATCTATGGACAAGTCAACCAAGAATAGAACAGCAAAATATAGGAAATGTAATGCTATCCAGTGCTGTAGTCCTTTGCAGGAATAATTTCATAAAAATACAAATTTCTCACTAAAGGCACCAACCTAAATAAAACGAATTTCACTGTAGGACAAATAGTACTTCCAGAGAATTCAGTGAATTAAGAGAAAAAAGCTTTTTCAAAAACATTAGATAGAGTTATAAATGACAACATCAAAGTAAGGATTCTGACCACTGATCAACATTTCGCAAATTATGAAGAAAAAATATCCCCGGTCAGAACATCAGTTTGATGAGTAGTATCTGGCCAAATCAACTGGTCAGGAGCTACAGGCAGCATCAAAGGCCAAAACCTGTAAAGAACTATCATCATGGATAAATCCTGTTAAAAACCATCTATGGTGGGGCGCTACAACTAATAACGAGGATCTGGATGAGCTTGTTGAAAAATGGCAATCAGTACTTCACCATGTGGTTGTTATACAAGATTGGATCAACCAAGGTGCCTACCATCATTGTAGTCATTTGCAAATTACAGAAGGAACAAAATGGTTGAATATGGACTCAATAACATTTGAAAAATTAAAACCTGTGCTGGACAACCAATCTTTACTCAGAGACTTCAGACGATTATCCAAATTTTGCCACCAGCGAACTAGAAATGTATCACCCCTCGACTTTAAAATATCGTCCAAAGAGGGTCCATTTCTATTTTGATTCCATGGAGGCGAGAACTACGCTATCGGCATTAGGTCATAATAATAATTTAGGAAGAATATAAGCTATTTAAAAAAAATGGATGATGAAGATTTTGAGCAACTAGGAAAAAAACAAAGGATTGAATACACAAAGCACATAAACATGAATAGTAAAAATACTTTATGAAAAGAAATCAAATATCTTTTTATTAAACATAATAGAAAACATTTAGCAATTTTCCAAAGGTTAAATAGAATCTTCTTGGGAATCAGCATTACTTTCTCTACCTCAAAATATCGCTCTTGAGGAAAGACCTTCTAAGGAATGATTGATTGATAAATTCCTATCACGATTTTAGTGTCATGAAACTGTAATTCTGCTTCTAGAACAAGTGTAATTAGCCCACTGGCAGATAATAAACAAATGTGTATGAGAATGAGTACTCATTGAATTGACTATATTATACAATGAGTGCAGCTGCTATGGGCACATTCTGAAATATCATGCAATCGAGCTGTGCTGGTAACTGACCCTGGTCTTCTGAAACAGTTTGTTAATAATTTATGTTTTCTAATGAAAAATGTAATTTACTTTGTGTACATTTTATACACTGTTTGATGCATACAATGGATTCAAAGGGGTTTTCTCTGCAGCTCCTATTACTTCCGAGGAAATTGAAACTGTTATCACTTCCTTGAAGAGTGATAAATCCCGGGCCCTGATGGTCTGCCGGAAAAATTTCAAACTTCAAACTATTTCAAACTTCTCAAAGCTGAGCTTATCCCAAATTTAACAATGCTCCTGAATGACATCTATGGAGGGGGCATAGCGGTGGAGGGATTCCAAGAACCACGAAAAATATTACTACGCAAGCCAGGCAGGGATTTGGAGGAGGTTGGGTTATATCACCCCATCTCCTTATTAAATACCGATTACAAGATTCTGGCAGCCATATTGGCCAGACGACTCCAGCTCTTTCTTCACCTTCTCTTAACGCCTAATCAATTGGGTTTTGTTTGGGGTCACCATTCTACAAAAGGCATCAGAACCGCTGTAGCGGCTTTGGTGGCGGCGGCACTGCATAAACATCCAACCTCCATGCTTCTCAGCCTAGATGCTGAGAAAGCATTTGGTTCGGTCTCCTGGAGGTTCCTCAACACCTCTCTCCGTGCCAGAAATTTTGGTGATACTTTCCTAAATTTTCTGAAACAATTACAAACGCACACAACCACATTCCTGACGGTTAATGGTGTCACCTCATCCCCCATACCCCTATTCAGAGGCGCCAGACAAGGATGCCCCCTTTCGCCCCTGTTATTTGACTTAGCACTAGACCCATTTCTGAGATACCTTCAATCCTGGGACGGCTATTGGGGCATAACCATTGGCAGTGAGGAAATCAAACTCTCCGCCTTTGCGGACAACCTCTTGCTTTTTATTTCTAGGCCGCAAACTTGCCTACAGAGAATACTTGAGGAAATTGAGGTCAAGGGGGCGCTTTGAGGGTTCAAGATCAATTTGGATAAGTCAGAGGCCCTGTTACTAACATGCTAAATTGACAGCTTGGTCGGGCTTCACTCTCTCTTTTATTGGTAGAGCGAACCTTCTAAAACTAATAATTTTCCCCAGATTACTATATTTATTTCGGACCTTACCCATATCCATCCGCCCACGAGATGAAAAGCTTATAAATAAGCTGTTTAAAACATTCATTTGGCAAGGCAAGAGGGCTAGAGTGCCCCTAAATATATTACAACAGCGTAGAGCAAACGGTGGTATCAACTTTCCAGACATCAAATTGTACAACATTTCGGCGAATCTCTGTATATTACAGGATTGGTTCCTGGGTACCCAGACATACGCGCCGGTGATGCTCGAGGCGAGTTTTTGCCCTGATATATTACTGACTAATCTGTTGCATTTGCTGTTTACTGCTTTTCCGCCTATGGTGAAGATAATCCACCATTAATGACGCTCTGTAAGACATGGAGGTTGGCACGTAGGAGACTCTCTTTATCTGAGGAGAATTCTCTTAGCCTTAATTTTGTGTGTAACCCGGCTTTTCAATAGGGCAAACTCCATCCAAAATTTGGGAGGTGGTATTCTGAAGGGCTCCGAACAATAGGCGACTTGGTGGACCCCCAGCAGAAAACAATACTCACTTTCAACCAGGCCTGCCTTAAGTATAGTTTTGTCTCAGCGCACCTATTCCATTTTCTACAAATCCAGAATTACACCGCTCAAGTAGTCAGACGGATGAGTATATTAGGTTGGAATGACAATATGGTTAAAACATTGATAATATTTCAAATCCCTGAGGACGTGTCTCTGGTTTCTATACTTTTCTCAGCTCAGCCCTTAATTTTGAGAACAGAGAGCAGGGACTAGGTCGATGGAGGGAAGGCATGCCGCATTTAACTGTGGGGGATATGCATGAAGCTACCTTGACGGCATCTAGATGCATATCAAGTACCTCTTATTGGGAAATGTCCCTAAAAATCTTACATAGAGGTAACCTGTCGCCTAACCGGACTTACCTTATGGGGGGGTGCCCTTCATCATCCTGTTCCACCTGCGGGGAGAGCGCAGCAACCCTATATCATTGTTTTTGGATGTGCCCGACAGGTCAAATATTTTGTAATTGTATACATCAGTTTGCTACAACTCACACTAAGTTTAATATTTCCTTAACTCCTCAATGGGCTATTTTTGGCATCATGCTGGATTCTTAACTACGTACCTCTCAACATACCAAAACATTACTTTTTTATATTTTGGCTACAGCTCAGAAAACCATCCTCCAAACTTGGATAGGCCAGTCACTCCCTACCTTACGAATTTTTCTAGAAAAGCTTGCTTAGAATGGATTGAGTGGAAGCCTCTCTTCAAAGGGAGAATAGAGTAGAAAAGTTTTTTCTCACCTGGCAACCCATCATAGACATCCTTCCAGATCAAGTAAAATCGCGCATTAGAGAATGCTTTTGTTCCACATTGTGGTATCTTGAACAGTCAATTGAAGGTGTATCATAGACAACGGGCAACCCTGGTTTGTCCATTACACGAACATGTTTCACACTACTTGGGGGTGTCTAGTGGTTCCACGTGTCCTCTACCCCTGTTTCCCTTTCTCCCTCCCCTTTCATACTTTCCCTGCCCCTCCCTTCCCCCCTCTCTTTTTTTTTTCCTTCTTACACCTCCAGGGCCTCAGAAACCACGCTTGCAAGATCTTGCCTTAAGCACTGGACTATCTTGTTGGTGTGTACCCTGCGAGATCACAGCTATGTCCATAGCTCAACGGCACGTAGCAGACATTGAAAGGAACTCTATAGTACATCTGATGTATCAGCATCCTATATAAATTGTCATGGGGTGCCCCAACCGAACAACTGACTATGAGGGCCCACAAGTCATGATATAGGTCCTCGCCGAGCCCTTTACTCTCTTTCCCCCTCTCCTCCTCCCCTTCCCTTTTCCACTGTTTTTCCTCCCTTTTGGGAGTGTTTGTGCTAAAATTTGGAAAAGCAAATAAAAACAATGTTTTGTTTTTTTTATAAAAAAAAGGGGGGTTCTCACTACAGACATTGATGGTTAAGATACAATGGACACACTTTTAAATATTATTCAGAAGCATCTCACCACAGGTTCACAATAGGGAGCTCTTCATTAGTTCCCAAAAACATACTATTTCCTTAGTGATGCGGAGACATAGATATATTTCTCAAAATAATAGTTGAGAATCCTCAAAGTTTGGCGCCATCCATTAAAAACGTTATACTTTATTTCAAATCCATATTAAAATAGAAACAAAAGGTGCAGGTAAAAAAAAGTCTGTGCATAGTTCCGCTTACGCGTTTTCAGGCTTGTATCAGCCCTTGTTCACAGTAGCTCAGCTAGAGGGGTTAACTTACTTAAACTAGTGACTTTAAAAGCATTACCTAACACTCAATCTCCACCCCTTTTGTGTGGGGACTTTCTCTTCATTAACCTATTATGTTTATTTTGATGCTACCATAAGAGAATTGACATATAGTGCAGACCTACTTCAATAAATACACATGAGGTTGTTTCTGAAATTCAACCCTTTTGGGTATCTCACTTCCAAATTCAGGATTCAGAATGCCTCCTGTTTACATAGCTTCTGTTTTCACCAAAGGGAAATGTCATACAAACTAAGGGACCAGCAATATCCCTGTAAGGTTCCGTTGAGATTGTACAATTAAATAGTAGACATATATTTATCAAGAACTGCATATGAGAACATATATCAATAAATGTCATAATAACATCATAATAACTTTTGTGATATTTTTCAAGTTGCGGCAGTCGGTAGAGGGACTATCCTCCATATGCCACCTATGTATAGATTCCAGAAATAGGACAAGGATGAAAAGTATGTCTTTGGTAAAAATACCAAAGAGTAAGTATAACCAATCCAGCTCAGCTAGAGGGGTTACAAAAATCTAGTCAAGACTCAGGAGAGCTTTGTTAGGAACCATCCTAACAGAATAAAGAAAAGAAAAAATAAGGGGAAAACAGGGCTTCAGATGATGCCCCAAGGTCTCTCCATGGCAAAGTCCGTAGCATGGTGAGGGTGTGCTCATCCCATGCCAACCGATATGTTCCAGAGAGTCACGGGGGATCATCCCGGAAGCAAATCCTAACTAACTAACCTTAAGAGACTTATGATTAACCCTGTAGAAGCCACTGGTCAGACAACAGGTTGGGGCCACAGCATCTGTGTAGGGGCCCCTGCAGGAGTCCCTACCCCACACAGTGACACTGTAGCTATTTTATTTAACCCTTACACCTCTGCAGAAGTCACTGGTCAGGCAGCAGGATGGGGCCACAGCATCTGAATAGGGAGCTCTGCAGGAGTCGTTACCTCACACAATGACTTGGAGTTTTATGATTTAACCCCTACACCTCTGCAGAAGCCACTGCTCAGGCAGCAGGTTGGTGCTACCACATCTGAGTAGGGGGCCCTGCAGGGGTCTCTAACCCACACTGTGACACTGGAGATATGTTATTTAACCCTTACACCTCTACAGAAGCCACTGGTCAGGCAGCATTCGAGGGGCTACAGCATCTGATGTCATCATGGCAGTTGGGGGGATATAATAGATATCAAAGAACATTTTGGATTTGAGGTCATGGCTGGCAGTGACATCAGCCCGTTCTCCGCTTTTGTGGCCCTGTTTAAGCTTTTAATGCCTTTGTTTCTCTAGAAGTATCACATGGTATGGAAAATGGCACATTTGTAATACACATTACGACTTCTGAATAGGTGGGGGCAGTGGCGTAGCTACAGGGGTCGCACCAGGCCCCTGAGAGAGGGGGTTCCAGTGGCTCAATAGTTGGGTACCTCTAGTCCCAGTTGCAGGTCCCTCTAGAAACGGCGCAGGTGGCGCAATGCGATTATTTGTCTCTTTATGGTGGTGATATGTGGTGATGATATTGTGGTATTATTAGGTGCTTTTATATTATTATTATTGATATTATTGTTTTGGTATATTGATTTGGTCAGTAACATTATGGTGGTTTTCGTTACTATACTGTATTGATATCTGGGGTATTATTTAGTCTTGTTGTGTTTTGTTATTGCTAATATTGGTCTTGGTATACTGGTTTGCTCAGTAACAGTATAGTGGTACTAGTTACTATATAATGGTGATAATGTGGCTCTTGTATATGTACTACCCCGCAGAATACAGATAACATGTTCAGTTTAAACTCTAACAAAAGCTAAACCCAAAAAACAAAGGCACATCTTTTCTGGGCCGCTGCCAGTCAGGCTGTCACACGATGTTGAATGTCAATAACCTCCCCCCAACCAAAATATCAATTCATAGAGGCACCCGTCAAGGCTGCCCCCTATATCCCCTCCTCTTCAATTTATCCATTGACCCACTGATAATACATCTAGAATCAAACACACCATTTGAGGGAATTCAAATTGGCTCTTAACAAATTAAAATATCTGCCTTCGCAGACGACATTTTGCTATATATTACCGACCCAGAGCGTACCCTGCCTGGGATCCTAGAACACCTTCGGCTCTTTGGCTCTCTGTCGGGCTTCAGGGTCAACAAGGACAAATCGGAGGGTCTGCTCCTGAGGGGGGCCATCCAATCCTCGCTGGTCCATACACTACCCATTCAAATGGCAAAGTCAGGCACTTTCATATCTTGGGGTTCTCATACCTAGACAGTGTAATCAGATTTATAAATATAACGTTACCCCTCTTCTCAAAGAGATAGAACGACTTTTCACCACATGGAAAGGGTTGGTCTTGTCCCCATTGGGAAGGGCGAATTTGGTCAAGATGATTGCATTCCCAAAACTGCTATACCTATCACAATCATTACCACTTTACTTCAAACCTAAGGAGATACGAGCAATTAATGGTTTATTCCGGGCATTTATCTGGAACAACCGCAGACCCCGCACGAGTATGATTGTCTTGAACCAGCGCCGCTCCAATGGGGGTTTAAATTTTCCACAGGTTCAGATATACAACATTGCGTTGCAGCTAAGAATATTGGGAGACTGGATAGCTCATGCTAGAACTTTCACAGACCCTAGCTTGGATCAACAGTTTTCTCCCTGCATCTCACTGACTAGTCTCCTACATCTCCCTTATCAACACCTTCCCTCAGAGCTAACGCAAAACCCACTACGGTAATAATGACTGCTTGGCAAGCATGGACAAAAGCAAGACAAATATTAGGTCTCAACCCAAATTAATCTCTTTTACTACCTTTCATAGATAATCCAAACTTCCACATGGGCAATCCACCGGCTAAATTTAAGGAATGACAGGCTACAGGGTTTGTAGAATAGCAGACCTTACAGACATAACCGAGAAACGCCCCTACCTATTCAACGAGGCCCAGCTTAGATACCCGGCAATAGGCCCTCACCCTTTTCACTACCTGCAGGCGTGTAGCTACATATCGGCAGTTACAAAAAACCTAAAAGGCCCAGATTGGAGGGACCCATTCCTCAAAATCACACCAGATCACAACGGGCGAAAGGCCTACTCACAAGATTTCACACTCTACTACATACACCGATAGATTATTATATTCTAGAATCCACAGCGGTCTCTCATACTGGACGAAAAAGATACCCTCCTTGACACCTGACCTTCTTCTAACCTCTCTTACACAAGCGGACAAATATTTACCATCAATGGTGTATTGGGAAATGGCCTTTCGGATTGTCCATAGATCAAATGTCTCCCCCCACAGAAGCTTCCTGATGGGTCATTCTGACACGCATGCATGCCCAAAATGCCAATCTCCACACGCGGATCTACTACATTGCCTCTGATCTTTTCCTGCAATACGGGCTTTCTGGTCCAAAATCCACTCTTTCACCATTAGAAATCTATTGCCAAGCTGCCCTATTTCAGACAAATGAGCATTGTTCGGGATATTCCCCAGGGACTACACCTCACTCCCAAATTTTCAAAAAAGACTCATGTTTTATGTGGCAGCAGCAGCCAGAAAGTCCATCTTGCAGTGCTGGATTCAACAGGGTCCACCTACTCTTAAACTATTTTTAGACAAATTGTCTCACATATTCCGAATGGATTGGATTGAAGCAGCGCAACAAAAGGAGAGACGAACACAAACTTTTTTTCAAACATGGACACCATTTATTGCCCTCTTACCCACACACATTAGGACAAAAATAAAAACTTGCCTTGAATTCATCACATGGTATCTGGCTAACCAATCGCTAGACCCAGCACAGCCAATATCTTGTGCATAGTTCACAGATAAAGGTGTGTACTAAGTTCCCAAGCCTCTGCCTGGTTGCGTCGGGTGCTGGAGCTCAGGTAGCTCCCCATGTTTGCTGTTTAGTATAAGTTAAATCTAAAAGGTTAAAGCACCAATGTATATGAATGTAAGGGCCGAGTTACACCAGGAGACCAAGAAACAGATCTCAATAGATACTTACCCTCAGAGCTAACAGAGTGACATAACGCACTCGGAACTAATTTAATCGAGCGAGCTGGGATGTGGGCCGGGCTTCATTCTTTTAATTGACACCGTGTTCTATATCTAGCCTATGGGTTTTACTGGGTCCCTGTGACCATGGAACTTGGTGTATGCTCTATTGAAGACATACTTGTGTCTCATTCATATGCCCTTATGGGCACATGTAGCTACAAAATCTAATACTTGTTATAATGAATTCCTACATGTGATGGATCTGCATGGTTTTATGGACCCAGGCTGCCATTGGACTTAGCGGAGGTTCAACTGGGGGCGGGCTTACATCTCAGCTACGCGCTCTCTTGGAGACATGTTGCCCAAAAGGAAAAAAAAAAAAAAGAAGAAAATTTCATGTATACTATATTGGATGTATGTTAGCGTTTTATCTATAAGCTTGTATAGCCTCAGGCAGCGCAAGATATGGTGCATGTTCTATTGAGTACAGGTGTAGGCTTTACCCGTAGGTTAATATGGACTCAAGCTATCACAGGACTCAGTAGACACGCTATTGAATCTATGCCCACATTTCATATAACGAATGTATCCTATAAGCTTGTGTAGGCCCAGATGGCCGCAAGAGTTGGCACACGTGATATTAAGTATATATATATATAGGTTTTATGCATATGTTTATATGGACTTAACCTGCCACAGGACTCAACAGATGTTTCATTGAATCCATGCCTGCATTCTATGCATATGTTCATGGGGGCAATGGCTGTCACAAAATCTAAGGCAAGCTCGATTGAATTCATGTTTGTATTTTGTCATTATGTGTGTTATCGGCTCGTGACGTCACGAGATTTAAAGTGTATTACTGGTGTTTGCAATAAAAAAAAGTTTAGGGGGGCGTGGCTTGCCATGGCTGGGTAAAGACGCTTGCTGTATAGCTCCCCTGTGCCACATCTGAAAATCCAGGCTCATCCATCCTCTCATCATGGGCAAAGCTTCCAAGAAGCGCAGGACTGCTCTCTCTGCCCCTGCTGAAGCTTCACAGGGGGATATCACCCAATACTTCGGCCGTTTTGCTGCACTAATGGCCCCGGAGGAGCCGGGCGGGGATAGTGGCAAAATCCAAGATGGCCACCCTGAGCTACCTCCAAACTACCCCGCGCATGGAGCCCCTGCCTCGCAGGATTTACCGTCCACAAGATCGGGACGCCGCAGAGGAGGTTTCGGCGCTGCTGCCTCCATCAACTCCACTCCGGTGATCACCCCTGCAGCCCTTGCTGTTGCGTCTCCTGTTTGTTCTCACGTCCACCGGAGCGCGGATGCTAGGGGAGCCTCTGCGGTTCCTATGGACCTGCTGCGCTCCTCGGCGCACCCTCGGGAGACTGCGGCGGCTGGCTCTGCTCCCGGCGCTCCTCCGGACCTGCTCCATTCCTCGGCGCACTCAGAGGTGTCAAGCTGCGCTCCTGAGCCCTTCACTGTCACAGGAAGACCTCACTCCGCCGGACCAACAACGCCGCGGGGATCCAGGTGCGGCCTCACAGCAGGGGAGCCCTTGTGCAGTGGATCTTTCTCAGCAGGCTGAGTCCCACGCTGCTGTAAATGACAGCCTGGCTGCGGACTTCACAGGACCTCAGGTACCGGGTTTTGGGGGGCCCCAAGTGACTGTGGCTTTGGTGCACCAGGCACCATCCCTCTCTCCCTCTGCACCTGCGGACTCTGATACTCCATGGTCCTCTCCTTTACCCCAACCAGCAGGGGTATACCTGCAGCAATCTCCTGCCAGCTGCAATGACTCCCCCATCCGTGCGGCTAGTCCCCTGAGCCCTCGGGCAGCTACTCCCATCAGGGACTCTGGGTCATCGAGGCGCCGGTTGCCTGAGCTCCCACAGGCTTCTACCACCCTGCACGGCTCACAATGGGCCCCAGATGGTTCTTCTGGTAAGCACCCCTATGATGATAAAGGCAATTCATCACATTTGGGCCAGCCTGCTTCACTCTCTCGGTCCTCGCAACAACCTGCCCACTTTCCTGCTTCATCGCCGGCTACGGTGGACTCCGGCTCTGGAGACCCTCTGGGCCTGCCTGTGCAGACTCCCCCCTCCCTGAGGCCAGTCTCCCCGTCCTGGTCTACTGGCTCTTCCTGGAATGTCCTGTCCCCACATGGCGTTCCCTGCTGCCAACACCAGGGCCTGGGATCTTCCTCTCCTGCCTCCAATCATCCGCTGCCGAATGCTCCTGACCAGTCCGAGGGAGCTTGCAGTAACTCCCCGTGGCTGTCAAGCACAGACCGTCACAGCAGACCCGGCAATGCCTCTCCATTGCGTCTACAAGGCACATGTCCTTCTTCACCTACCTCCTCGGGGGCAAGCCAGGCACATCCTCGGTCGTCCTCACCAAGTGCCTCTACTCGGCCGGTGACCCTGGCCGATCTTCAACAGCTTACTCAAGACTTGCCTACGCGGCAAGATATTTCTTCTATGGCTAGGCACTTGCTTGCGGAGTGTAGGAAAGACTTTGATCAGTTCCGCTCGGATCTTTCCACAGTGTCAACTAAAGTGGACTGCCTTCAACAGGCCCAGGAGTCCTCATCTACCTCCCTCTCTGCCCTACAAGAAGTCGTTCAGCAGCACACGTCCCAACTTTTCCACCTGCAGCAGCATCTGGACGATATCGAGAACAGGGGGAGGCGTAACAACTTAACAACAGCTCTATTCGACGGTGTCTGCCATTTTCAATGATCTTTTGGACCGTCCACATAATGCCCACATCGAATTGGATAAGGTCCATAGGGCCCTCCGTCCGCCTAGTCAAGACGTTCAGCATCCTAGGGACGTGATTTGCCGTGTCCACTTCTTCTTGCTCAAGGAGGAAATAATGAATCGGGTTCGGAAAGGTCGCTCTCCGGTCTACAAGGACTCCACTCTTCAAATCTACCCTGATCTGTCTCGTCATACTCTCGCCCAACGATCTATGCTACATCCAATCCTTGCTGTGCTGAAAGAGAGGAACATCGCGTACAGATGGGGCTTCCCGTTCGCCCTCATCGCACGATCAGGAGATCGCTCCTACACCATACGTTCTCCCGAGGACATCCCCTCTTTCTTGCAGGACTTGCAAATCACTGATGTGTCTCTGTCGGACTGGCCCACCCTCTCCTCCCCAATGGCCAGGAGGCCTACTAACCAACCCGTAGATGCGGGGCTTCGTCTGCCTGGATCGGGTCTCCCCCCCAGAAAATCCCGACAGAGGGGGAACCGATCTAGGAAAACCTACCTGATTTCCGCAGCTGCACCTTCTCAGGACTTTGGGGCAGATACCTGAGACCCTTCTACCGCAGGCTGTTATTGGATCTTTCTGTTGTGACGGGACTGTCTTTTTTCGGGCTGGGTTATCTAGTTACTTGACGTAATGTATCTCATTGCTTAACCCTGCTATGTTACGTGCTGCATGCTGTTTTTTTCTTGGATGTTTTTGCCTATGTTATTCTTTTCATCCATTTTCACTTCTTAGCCTGGTCATTCCTCTTCATCAGTACTGGTCATGATGCCTTAGGAGCGCATTGACCTATGCCTGTCCTCTTCGTTCCCCAAATAGGGTGGGATCCCCCCTCCAGATGGTTTCAGGCTTGGGGGTTTCCCTGGTTTTACAGATTTTTTTTTGGTATTTTTAGTGGGGGCCTTTTTTTTCCCCCTGCTTTTTTATTATAAATTTTTTTCCTCTCCCCTGCCTCCACCTCCACACACACACACACATTTTTTTCTCCCTCTTTATTTTCTTTTTTTCCCGTCGGTTCTCAGGGGTTGGCAGAAAAAAATCACGCTTCTCTCCCCCTTTTTAAATTTGGGTTGACCTTCATTAGCCTTTTTTAAATTGTCAAGGGCCAAAAACCCCCATGAAAAGCCCAGTTTTTGGCATCACTTCCCCCAAGAAGCAAGTCCATATGCTTGTTCCAAGAGACTCACTTTAAAATAATCAGGGCCATTTCCTTTCAAAAACGGTTAAAAACAATGAAGGGTTTTTTGGCCCCAACCCCACCTTTTCCCCCCCAAAAAGTAGGGATTTGCTATCGCCTTACACAGGTCTTTTTTTTCCGCTTCGGGTCCCTTGATTGCCTACCGATTGCTAAGCCAGGTATGTGATTTTTGACTCTGTCTATAAAGGGCCCTACTTTTTACCATATTTAAAACGTCTTTGCCCAAACCCAAAGGACCGGGGGTATCGTTTTGCTAAAAATCTTAGACGCCCCTTAAATTTAAAGGGCGAGGGGGTTTTTTTTTTGGGTTGGGGACTTAATGTAAAGTTGGATCCGTTTTTGATAACCCCAAACTGGTCGTTCAATCTCTTTCCTAGTCTGCTATAAAAAAAGAAAAAAAACCCCTTCCCTTCGCTTTCAGCTTTGTGACGGTTTGGGCGACTTCCAAAAAACCCCTTTCGGACGGGACTACATTTTCTTCCCCACGCCCCATTTAACCTTTTGTCAAAATTGACCTTATCCTTGCCCCAGCTTTGGTCCCCTTCCCTGGTTGCGAAACATTTTCTTTGGGGTTTATACAAAGGGTCGGGACCATCCCTTTCTTTGCCCGTTTCTTTTTTCCCCTTATCTGGTTGCCCCGGAAAGGCGGGACTGAACAATCTCTGTTTAAACCGCCCGGGTTTTGTTTTGGTGATTTGCGTGGGAAAACCCAGCACTTTGTTTCCGACCAGGGGAGGGACACAACTGTTTTCTAGGGTTTAAATGGGGGGCCCCAAAAAGGCGTTTTAAGAGGGGTTTGATTAAAAAATTAGCCCCCTGAAGAGGGCTAGGCCCCACCACCGTCACTAAAGCCTACAAAAAGTAGCGTCCCATTAAAACTCCTCCATAAGAAAGGCTCTTTCCCCTTTCTGTCTTCGGGGAGTTGTTAGGGGCTGGGTTTTGGATGCAGGGCCGTCTTTTAGATTTCCCCTGGGGCAGAAAACTCCAAGTTTGCCAAAAGAAAAATTCAAATGAGTTCGGGAAAAAGAGGGCAGACCCTGGAGGGGACACCAGAGATAAAATGGCTGCGCCCTTCATCCTATTTAATTAAAACCCCAAATACGGGAAAAAAGTTGGTACATACACACCTGAAACCCTAAGGAATTTACCCCCTACTATTCAAAAGTTTTACCAGCAAACACCCAAAACCCTGGGCCGTCCCCCTTATAGGAACGTTTTCCCCCTTCATCTACAAAAAATTCTGCCCTGAGGACTCGATTCTGAAATTAAAAGCTCCATTCTTCCGGAGACAAATTTGAACCCTTGCTGGGGTTTTGCCCCCCCAAGGGAAAAAAGCCCCCCCCGGGACGTTAAAAACCCCAAATTTTTTTAAAAGGCCCCTTTTTTCCGGGCCCTTTTTCCCCAATCCTGCTCATTTTTTTAAAACAATATCTAAATTTTTCGCCCCTTTTTCATAATCCCTCCTTGGGGAAAAATTATATCTTGATCCCGGGGAAAGGAAAGGACCTCCTTTTCCTGGGGAAAAGTTCCGCCCCTTCTCACCCCTGAATTTTGGCCTTTAAAAGGTTTACCCCAAAACTGTTGGCAAACCATCGGGAATCCCCATCTATCTACTTTTAAATTCCCCCCCGGTTCCAAGGTGGGCTTTTTTTTCCGGGGCAGGGAACCCGGGGGAAAATTTACCCCTTAAGTTTTCCCCTTAAAATGGTCCGTCGCTCGACGCTGAAAAACCCTTTTTGACAAAATCTCTTGGGAATCTTTTTCATCCCCCTTTGCACGTATCGGTCTAGGCCCATTTTTTTTAAGTCCAAAATTCTTGCACTATACCGGTGGCCGTTTGCCGCGGGGGTTGGGAATCAAGGGAACTCTATCTTCCCTTTTTTTTAAAAACGAAACGGTACCGACAGGGTTTGCCCACTCCCCCGCTATTTTTTTATTTTAAATTTTTGGAAAAACTTGGGGACTTGTGCCTCCAATTTCGGACATAAAGGGATCACAAATTGGTGGTCATGGTTCAAGTGTTCGGCTTTACCGTTGATCCCCTTAATTTTTTTCCCGGATCCCCTTCATCTCTTTCCCTTTCCCCCCGGATTTTCCGAGCTGTCGCGATTTTCCTGGTAAAATTTTTTAAAATTTTATTTGCAAAAATCTGGGGCCCCTAAAAAATTAACATAGACCCTCCCGTTTGGGGGCCCAAAAAGGGGGAAATTTTTTTTTCAGGGCCCCGCCCGAGGGTTTTTCAAAATTTGGGGACCCATTTTTTCCTGCTGACCCCCCAAAAACTTTTTAAAATCCAATTTCCCTCCCCCTATTTCCCAAAAATTTTCCCGTTGCTCAGAGAAGGGTAACGAAAAGACTTCTCTTGGTTTTGGAGGATGAACTTTTTAAAAAGAGGGGCCCCCTTTCCCCAAAATTTTCCTTGTTTCTTCTTCAGACGATCCCTTTTTTTACCCCAAATGCTTACTGGCTCAAGTCCCCCCCGTTTTTTTTAAGTTTTTTTTTTTTTCAAAAGGGTGCCCGGGCCCCCTTTCCTAAAATTTCCCGGACGCCGACCTGTTTCAAAACCCCTAAAACGGTGGGGGATTTTGGCCTTCCTGTTTTCGGCTCTATTATTTAGCAACAGCCTTTTCAAGGTTTTTTGGGACTTGATTCATAGTCCGCAGGAGAAGTTTTGGGTATACTTTGGCGCAGGCCCTTTGCCCCGAAAATTCTAATTTTCCCTTCTGTGGACACCCGGGGACATCCTTGCTGACCCCGCCGGGAGGGTCTTTCAGTGCGGCCCATCCCTTAAAACCAATTGTTAGGCGCGCTAAACCCCCCCAAAACCCCTGCTGGGTTTAAAAAAAGGGCCCCCTATTTCCGATCTCTGATAATATTTTTTCCCCTTTCGGGGTGTCGGGGAGCTTGTTTTTTGGAAGCTCAAGAAAACACTTCTCCTTGTTTATTCTTTAATACCGAAAGGAAAATTTTTTGCCCCCTTTTTTTGCGGTATTTTAAAATGCGGGGCCATTGACCCCTAAACATTTTTTTTCAAAAACTTTCATTTAAAAAAATTTTTTTTCTTCGCCACGGGCATAAATAAACCAATTTTAAAACGGGGCCCTTTAAACCCCTGCAAAAAGGGGCTTTGTCTGTCCCCCTCTGTCCTAGGCACAAAAATTTCCCCCCCCATTTTTTTTCTGGGGGCCCTTTTTTCCCCCCAAATGGCCCAAACCCTCCCCCTTTACTGAAAGGGCTTGGGAAAAGGAGCTATAGAAAACTTTAAACCCCAAAACCAAAGGGAAATTGCTGTTTCTCCCTTTACCCACAAAGCAGTAACGCCAGAAAAACCCCGGGAAAACCCTGCTAAAAAATTATTTTTTTAGTTGGAAAACCAGGTGCCGATTCTTTTAAAACAAATGGTATCCCCCCCTCCCAGCTTTTGGGCGGGCGATTTTAAAAAGAACCCTTTGGGACCTAGGGTCCATATAGGTTTGGGGATGCCCCCCCCCTTGGAATTTGGAATACGGGTCCTTTTAAAGGGCTATTAATGATTGTTGGGGGTTAAATTTACCAAACCTTCCAGAACATTGCTTCTTTTCAGGGTTTCCGTTTTTCACTTTTTCCACCTACAAAAAGTCTCTGATTAACACCTTTCCAGGGGGCCAAAACTGAAAATTCCCCAGGCAGGGGAAACCAAACCCCCACCCCCCTCTGTGAGGAAAATGGATTTGGGGAGGGGTTTTCCTTTCTCTACCCAGGGAGGGCTCATGGCAGCCCCCCTGAGGAGGGCTTCGGGTTCCTTCGTACGTGGGGCCTGGGGGTTTCCTCAAACCAAAGGGACACTCAAAAAAATTTGGGGGCCCTCTGGGATAGGGGTCGGGGGGTGGGGTTTGGGGGCCCTTTTTGCATTGCCCTTTTTCCCTCGTGTTTACAAAAATTTTTTCTCTTCCCTCCCCTCCCCCCCTCCTGGGACCCGACGGACCCCGCCCCCCTTTTTTTTTTCTTTTTTTCCCCCCCCTTTTTTATTTTCTTTTTGTGTTCCCTGGCAGTTTATATTTTCAATTTGTTCTTTCCCTCTGCCTTTTTTTAAAAAACTACCTTATACTCTTGGGATCTTTTAAATTTTTTGGGTTTTTTCATTTTTGTTTTTTCATGATGTTTCATTTTGTGGGCTGGGCTGCCCCCTAATTTTTAAACTTTTTTGTTAAAAATGTTTAATAAACACTAAATTTAAAATAAAATAAAAACAAGTTTAAAAGAAAAAAAAAACAAAGGCACAATTGATTTTTTTTTTTTTTTAGGCTGTTTAAATGGAAGTGGGGGGGCCGAGGAAACAGACGCTTTTGGGTGTAAAAACTTGAGTTTCTTTTTTTTCCCCCGCCCCCTGGCCCCATTTGAAATTAATTTTCTTCTATTTAGACAAATTCCCTTTTGGTAATTTTTAAATTTAAACCGTAGTTAAAAAACATTGGGGCCAAGGGGGTTTGGGGCCCCCGGTTTGGGGGTGGGGGGCCAAAATGAAGTTTTGCAAAGGGGGCTTTAAATTTTTTAGCTACGTCCCCGAATAGAGGCGACAATAATTTTAAAAAAAGTATATATATTTTTTTCAAAGGACAAAAGGGCCCACTAGTCATCCCCGAAAAGGTGGAGGGTCTCCCATTTAAACCTTTGAAACGGGGTAAATTTTAAACGAAAAGCCCATAAACATCTTTAAAAAGTGAATTATTTTGCCCAGCAAAGGGATTTAAAAAATTTTGCAACTTTTTTGCCCCTGGGTCAAGTAAAATGCCCTCCTTTTGCCTCACATCCCATTTCTCCCTCTGTTACACCAGCACTTACCATACAAGCCGGAAAAGTGCAAACCCACTCCTCTCGATCACAGCCCATACCTAATATGCCTCCAAAATAAAATAAAAGGAGCCCAGAAGAAATTAAACCAAATAGGATCTGAAGCACAACCCTGGTCAAATTCTACAGACGACACCCAAGGGGATTTTTCCCCACTTTTACATGCAAAAAAAAACTTTAAAGCTCAATGGGGGCACTTTTTTCAGAATCTCCGGGGGGAAACCCTCTAACTTGATGGGGCCATCCTTTTTCAGTCAACCCTTTGTTACCCTTTCCCACAAAGAATGACCCTTTAAGGCCCCATAGCGGAAAAAATTTTTGAGACCGTAAAACCCGAGATAAACAGGGTGGTTTTGAACTAAAGGGCCCAAATTTCAGAAATTTAGATGATCTGTAGAAAAACAAGATGACACCAGATTGTATGTTTCAGAACTTCAGACTCAGATGTCCCTGCAAGCTCAAAGAATTAGAGAAACTAAAAACCCATCGCAGGACCTCCCCCATAACAAAGGAAGAAAATAAAAATTTTAGAAATCCATGGTTTTGACAGAATCTTTAAAAGGCCCCGAAAATTTTTCAATCTTTTTTCTCAAAAACCCCCTTCAAAAACCCGTTTTTTGGAGGAAACCATCTAAATAAAAATAAATTTAAAATTTTATAAGCCTTTAGACCAAAAAACCTTTTTAAAGGGTTTTTCATTTTGTTTTCCCCCTTTAAAGAACTCAAAGAACGCATCATGCTCCCAAAAACCCGGAAAAAAGAAAGTTATTTCACTTCCAAAATTCTACCGTTTAAAAATAAATTTCCCAAAATTTTTTTGGGTAATTTTTATACAAGGGATGGATGACTAAATAAAAAAGATGAAGACTTTAAACTCGAACT
This sequence comes from Phyllomedusa bahiana, assembly GCA_025379985.1. Lineage (NCBI taxonomy): Eukaryota > Metazoa > Chordata > Amphibia > Anura > Hylidae > Phyllomedusa > Phyllomedusa bahiana. The sequence goes on from JAODAL010013163.1 coordinate 69,225, forward strand.
TTATCACCCAAATGGGTTTTTTCCCTTTATTTGATTGCAAAAAAAGAAGGGGGGGAAAACACTGTTTTCAAAGCAACGCGGGGTCTCCCTTTTTTTGTTCCCCTTTTTACTTTTTTTCTCCGGATATCCCTGACTGGAAACTCTAACTACCTCCTCCGTCTCCTTTGGTGGTGTGGCAAAAGGCCAAACCCGAGAAAAGGAGGCAATCATCTCAGGGATCTAAGGGATCTTCACCGAAAGGGGGATTTTTGCTTGCAACTTGAAATGTTTTTAGAAGTCTCGAAAGGTTTTCCTCCTTTTTTTTTACTCTTCCATGCTTTATACCTATAGCAGGTTTACCATTGTTGGCCCTACTCTTCAAATGTTAAATCGGATGGCTTAATTGTAACCAGGTTTCACTTCTTCCAAACCCAAAAAAACTTTTTATAATTTTTATGGAACCCCTTTGGGCATGAAGATGATGGGGGCTGTTAAAGGCCCGTCCCCTCCCCCCCCTTTTTTTTCTTCTTTTCCTTTTTTTCCCCGACCCCAACTCTCTTTTTCCCCTAATTTAGCCTTTGGTTAAAAAAAGGGCCTTGAGACCTCTCAGTAGTGTTCACCACATTCCCCCTTATTACCTTATTAGGGGACTTTGTAGTTGAGACACAATTTAGTTCTCACCGTTTTACATGCAGATTGTTCTATTTTTTTTAAGATTGTACTAGATAGCTCTCCCCATTCCGGTTTTTTTTTTTTCTCTGGGATTTCTCTTAAAGCGGGGTTTCTTCTTTAAAAATTATTATGCACTTTCACTAGTTTTTTGTGAAAATTTTTTGTCTTTTTTTTCTCTCCCCTTTCCCTTTTGGGGTATGGTGGCGGTGGAATCAGATCACAACTTATTTTCACTGGGTCTGGCAGGGCCATTTTACGCTCTATAGTTCATACTTATGTCATCATAGCTAAGACTGCATCTATTAAAGCCCCAAAAGGGTTTAACTCCAACGTTAAAAGACACCTTCACTTAACAGAGCTCAAAAAACCTCAAAGCTGAAATAGTGTTTGTACAGGAAACCCATTTTAATAAAGAAGCCACCACTCTCTTTTGCCAAAGGGTTATTTCCACATCCTCTATGGATCAGAAGAGAGCAGGCGTAGCGATTTTACTGTCCCAATCAAATATCCGACTCTATTATTGATCCTCAAGGGAGATACCGTATATACTCGAGTATAAGCCGAGTTTTTCAGCACAAAAAATGTGCTGAAAAATGCGACTTCGGCTTATACTCGAGTCACTGTCGGCACTCGGGCGCTGCCATGGCCCGAGTGCCGACAGGGATGCTTCAGTTATATGCGGCACCTCATGGAGCGCATATAACTGATTGGCGAGTAGCTGACAGTCTCCAGGCACTGCGTTGGCCCAGGAACTGTCAGCGATCTCATCCCCTGCATGCGACTCCTCCGGAGCGCATAGAGGGGAAGATACCACTGCGGCGCAGAAAGCGAGCGCTCCCTGCTCCACAGTGGACTCCGGGCGACCGCACAGCGAGGAGGCGGAGCAGCGGGGATCAAGCTAAGTGGTTGTTTTTTTGTTTTAAAACCCTGCCCATACATGCCTATAGCCTGCCTAGAGGAACTATACCTGCCTATAGCATTCCTATACCTGCTAGGGGGACCTATAGCCTGCCCATGCCTGCCTATACCTACTAGGGGGACCTATACCTGCCTATACCCTGCCCAGGAGGACCTATACCTGCCTATACCTGCTAGGGGGGCCTATACCCTACCTATACCTGCTAGGGGGACCTATACCTGCCTATAGCCTTCCTAGGGGGACCTATACCAGCCTATAATGACCTATACCTGCCTATAACCTGCCTATGGGGGCAATTACCCACTTATAGCCTGCCTAGGGGGACATATAGCTGCCTATACCAGCCTATGGGGGACATTAAACTGCCTATACATGCCAATAACTTGCCTATGGGGGACATTAAACTGCCTATACCAGCCTATATCTGCCTATGGGGGACATTAAACTGCCTATATCTGCCTATGGGGGACATTAAACTGCCTATGTAATTTTATTGGTATCTGATTTTAATTTTAAAATTCACCAGTAGCCGCTGTGTTTTCCACCTTAGGCTTATACTCGCGTCAATAAGCTTTCCCGGTTTTTGTGGAAAAAGTAGGTGCCTAGGCTTATACTTGGGTCGGCTTATACTCGAGTATATACAGTATATTATTTTAAAGGGCACATATTTGGGAACCCCCCCCTCACCTTATGCAACCTATATGCTCCGAATAGAGCTCAGAACCACTTTTTAAATAAAGTTTTTTTAAAATTGCAACGACTTACCCCTTCCATACTTATAATAGGGGTGATTTGCTTTTTCAGATAATGCGGATAGAGTATGTGTACAACGCAACATTAGTGAACCAATACAATCTAAACTGTCAAGAAAATTTCATCAATTAATAAGGAAATTTGCACTATTTGATCTCTGGCGACTTGCACATCATTTAGAGTGCACTTTTTCCATACTTCTCCCTTTCACATGGTTCCCACTCTCAAATTGACTATTTTTTAGGGAATATTCTCGCGTTGAGGCGGATGGCAGATGCAGAAATGGGCCCCATCACCTGGTCGGAACATGCAGCTATTACTATTAATCTTTGAAAGAAGAATATGTTCCGAAAAACAGCTGTCATTAAAAGTTTAATCAAAAGTATCCCCATGCGTGAGGAAGTGAGTAGACAGCTCTCAGATTATTTCGCCACCAATGAAGGTTCAGTCTCATCACCGATAACTGTGGGAGGCTCCTAAAGCGGTCATCCGTGGTCGTTGCATAGCATTGGGAGCGAGGGTCAAAAAGAATATCAATTTACGACAGGATAACTTGAAATCCCAACTACCTGCATTAGAAACTTCTTTGGCAAGCCGTCCATCTAAATCTGCTGTTCGCAAAATAGTTGGCCTCCATTCCCAGCTGAAAACATTGGAGTATGAGAGAACTGAAAAATTGTTGTTGTTTTTTAGACAACACTATTATGAAAAAGGTAATAAAGCCCATACTTTGTTGACGAAACAATTGTGAGATGATGCTGCTAACAGAACGGCCACATGTCTTAAAATACGCAAATGACCTGAACAAAATTACCTAGATGTTTCACAAATTTTTCTCGGATCTATACTCGCTTCCGGATAATCTACCTAAAGTAACTATTACATAGAGACCAAATCTTACATAAATTCCTATCCTCCTGTAAGCTCCCCTGTAAGCTCCCTTAAAGTTAGGGGACATTATAAAAGCTTTGCCGAACGGAAAGGCCCTGGGCCCAGATAATCCTACGTACTTGTATTATAAAATTTTCTGTTTACAACTTTCCCCTTTTCAGGTTCAATTATATAATTCCATATTGTAGGGGTCTGTTGTTCCCTCCTCAAACTTACACTTCCCTCATCCCAAAGCCAAGTAAAGACCCCTTAGAAATTATTAACTATCAGCCAATAGCATTGTTAAACTCAGTCCTTAAAATAATCACAAAAATACTGGCCAATAGATTGTCTTTTTGGTTGCCTCAATTGGTTCACCAAGACTAGGTCGGATTCGTGTTAAATCATCAGGGGGGGAGACAATACGAGGAGAACAATTAATATTATTGACACGGTAAATAAGTCTGCTCTGAACTTAAAGGGGATGTATCGCTTCCTTACTTCGGCTGAGTCACACTTCTCTTAGCTTCCCAGCTCTGTGAATGCAGGGGCGTTTCTTCCCCTCCCAGCTGGATGACATCATCCCCCCTTCACTGCTGGCCTGAGACTCCCCCCCCTCCCCTCTGAGTCCACATATCACTGTGTCTCTCCCTATCAGACTTATTTTATAAGAGCTGTATACATACCACAGGCTGCATTCAATCTAATCTGAGCACTGATTTCTCACAGCTGGAAATGTGTTACAGCTTTCTAAGAACGGCACAGATCTGCGTGTATGCAGGAGAGTTAGGCACAGGGACAAAACTGTCATGTTTTCTCATTGTACAATCTGCTGCAGTCTGTTTCTGCTAGGTGTGGAAACAGAAAATGCTACGGCCCCCTAACTCTGAGTCAGACACACAGCTCCGTGAATCGACCCAGGGGCTGTACAGAATGTAAATGAGCTCTCAGCTAGTGAATTGCAAGGAGGAGGGATCAGGAGGGATTAGACCCACACTGGATATCAGTGTAAATAAAAACACAAGATAAGGGACACTGTGAGAACAAGGCAGCTTTGCTAATGACATCCAATTGCAAAGTTGCTTGTTTTCACTGTCCCCTTATTCTGAAGACCATTTAATGAAACGATAACACCCCTTTAAGCGTCGATGCCAAAAAGGCATTCGACAGACTTAACTGGTCATACGTTTGCAGTGCTGAAGAGTTTTGGATTTACAGGTCCTTTTCTCCAAGCTTTGCAAATGCTTTATTTGGTTCCCACAGCCACAATTAGGCTCCCACATAATATGTCTCCCTTTGATACGCATACTTAACGGTACACACCAGGGATGCCCTCTGTCCCCTTTACTATTTGTGTTGTGTGTGGAGCCACTTGCGTCTGCCATTCGCCTCGACCCGGATATAAAGGTGGGGATTGGGTAAAGTGTCACTCTTTGCAGATGACATCTTATTGTCGTTGACCTCGCTACATGTGACCCTTCAAAATTACATTCGCTCGTAACTAATTTCCTAAATTTATTGGGATATAAGATTAATACTACTAAAACAGAAACCCTCCCATTAAAGGGGTTTTGCCAGGACAAGAGTTCCTTACCTCCTAATCAGCACAAAGTAGAATATAAACAAATCATGCTGAGTCATGAAGGCTGCAGGGGAGAGAGGGAGAGGTTGAGCAGAGAGTGAGGAATAAGGGAGCGTCTATAACAACATTAAAACAGTGGATTCTAGCAAGACACAGGCTCATACACTGCACTTTCTCCCCAGTCCCTTGAAGCTCATCCATTTTCCCTGTCATCAGATAAGAAGTGTTTCACACAAGCGCGGCCTGTCATCTCCTCTGGTCGTGTCTAATGCAAGCTTTCAGGTAACTAAGGGGGATTGAGAAATTCTGTAGCTCTCAGAGTCTTCACTTTTTGTTATCACATATATTTAAAAAATTTATTAAATACCCATTTTGGAGGATCCCACGTCAACATTACATCGTGGCAAAACCCCTTTAAATTTTACTCAAGAGGAATAAGAGTCCCTGAAGGCCAACTTTCATTACAATTGGAAATCTTCCTCATTAAAACATTTAAGAGTTCAATTGACAAGTTCGTTTACTTCTATGTATAGACATAACTTTCCTGCACAGATTAGGACTCTGATGGAAAAATGGAAGCATCTACCCCTATCTCTACTGGGTAGAATATCTGCAGTCAAAATGATGCTGCAACCAAAATTGCTTTACTTTTTTAAGGTCTTTACCTATCCCAGTCCCTATCACAGACCTAAAGGCGCTTCAGGCTATATTTTTTAAAATGTATTTGGGCGTATAAGCGCCATGGAATTGCAAAGACTGTTATGTTGGCTGAGCGCTCTGAGGGAGGTCTCGCATTTCCTGCTTTCTCATGGTGGGCAGAAATAGAAAAACTATGGATGGCGCCTATTCACCCTAATTTTCTCTTATGGGCCACAACTAATTTCCAGCTAGACACCAGCCTATTAGGTCCCATTAAACTGACCAGAGAAGTGTGACGTCGTTGTGCGAGACGTTTCAATCTTTGCTCCGCCTCATCTGCTATGACTTCATTTTTGTCTCATCCACTATTCCCGGATGGGATTGATAATCTTACCATAAAACCATGGTATGATAGAAAGCCATTTAGAATAGCTGATATAGTGGATCAACGAACTAGGCAAATATTACCATTTCAACAACTTAAAGAGCATTTCCAATTACCGAATAGTTGTCATTATACATATTTACAGGTGATACATTATTCACAACACATTCTAGGCTCCTCCAAAGTTTCTGTACCCACAAGATTTGTAATTCTATGTAAACTATGTACTTCGACCAAGGGCCTAGGCGTCTCAAACATCACTTTGCAATGTATATAAGGAAAATCAGTATAAACTCCTCATGACGTGGTACCATACAGCCTCTGTGCTTCACAAGATGAATCATAACATGCCAAGTGTATGCTGGAGATGTGGGCAACAGGGGGTACGGTAGTTCATATATTCTGGGAATGCCTTGTTATCCAAGGATTCTGGCGTCAGATACGGAGCCTAATTTCTGATATTACTGGGATAAATGTTCCATTGGATCCCTTAAGCTTCTTATTGAATCTGATACCTTCCCCAGTTAGGAAACCTGTTTTGAGACTAATTGTGTATATCCTGCCCCCCACTTCACGTACCCCCAGGGTCTAAGTGGAGCTAGACAGGCAGCTAAATGCCTTCCTACTTGTCAATAATTACTACCGTGTTTGAAGTCTGTAGCTTTATTAACCCCTTAAGCCGAACGCCTGAAAAGTAGTTAATGACCAGAATATTTTTTTAGTTTTTGCCTCCTTGCGTTTCAACAGTTGTAACTTATTTTTTCAATGACGCAGTTGTATGAGACCTCGTTTTATTCGAGACAAGTTGTACTTTATGGGGGAATAGTTTAAGTTCACTTATAAATAATTGCAGTATTTTTTTTTTTACACCATTCACATTCAGTTAATAACTTGTTAGATTAATTCTACAGCTTATTACGGTCGTGTGGATACCTAATATGTGTAGGTTTTTCTGTGTGTGTAATTTATGCACATTTATTTTTTATTAAATATTAATTTTTATTTTATTACCCTTTTTTTTTCTCCCATGAAGGGTGAACTGTTTTACATTTTTTTTGTTTTTTTTAAATTTTATACTTAGTAATGTATTGGCATATTCATATATGCTAATACATTCTAATCTGTGTCACTTTGACACAGGTAGTGATCTGGACAGCACACAGTGCGTCCTAGTCACTGGCTTAGTACACAGACATCTCTGGGGCCACTCTAGGTCCCCAGGGCTGACTGTGCAGCCGTTCCCCGAGCTCTGTCGGGTGACCGGGTGTTCCAATCACCCGACAGAGCAGGGGAACCCTGTGATTGCGCTGCGGTAACGCACTGCCGCAATCAAAGAGTTAAAGCACCGGGTTGCGGAGGTTTCCTCCCTCCCCGATGCTCGCAGGGGATGCTCTGGGATCGGGGCTGTGTAGCTGCACAGCCCCGATCCCAGCACAATTGCGGTGCCGGGCTCCGCAAACTCTGATGTCTGCAGCGACGTCTAAAGACGTCGCTGCAGGTGAATGACTCGCACCAGTCACCAGTCGACGTCTAAAGTCGGCGGGCGGTCGTTAAGGAGTTAACAGGACGTAGGATTAGGGTAAAACTGAAGGACAAACAAAAATGTACATTAGAATATACATAGGCTGTTTGTAACAAACATTAAAACAGTGTGTAAAGTAGAAATACAGTAAACTTTCCATGGTGGATAACATGTCCAGGGCAATCTGAATAACAGCACAGTATAATCTGTCATATCTACTACATACAACAAGTTCTAAACTGTACTTGCAGTGCTTATGAAGCTAGATATGGCTAGACATTTTCACAACCTAACTGCTTACCAGCTATGCTCCGACAAGGGTAAGATAACATGGCTGATGATCTCTTCTCTGTGCAGACATGGGGTAATAATGAGTCATCTACCCATAATGCAAAAGAAGTTCCTCTTAGGCAGGAAACAATAAACATTTGTGAAACCTTGCAAACAAAGGCCACAAGTTGACACCAAAGGCATTAATTATTTAACTAATGCATTTAAACCATCTTGAATTACAAGTATAAACATTAATATACGCCTATGAGCAGCACGCTCCCCACCTGGCGTCAATCTATGCCACTAACAGAGTCCTCAGAAGAAAACAGTAATATGAGTTCAGTAACTGGTCTGAGGAACAGTTTAGTCTCATTCTGCCTATGCACCTTGACCTCTATTTTGCGCATGTTTCCGTCTTCGCTTGGGAGTGTTTTGGTGATAAGACCAAGATGCCATTAGTTTCTATGTGATTGACAGTCTTTCATAAGAACGACATCACTAATTTTGAGGTTAAGTTTGGTGGTTTGGCAATTTTTTCTTGGTTGTAGTGTGGAGATGTACTGTTTCCTCCACTTGTCCCAAAAATTATTTTTTCTCACCCTCCTCCGTATGCAATACTCTATGGGATCTTTGGAAGGATCATTGTCTCTGAACCAGAAGAATCTTAAAACGTTTCTGTGTTCTTCTTTGACCAGGAAGCAGCAAAACATCTGTTGGATGTCAGCCATAAACACAACAGAGTCTCTACAAAAGCGAACAAGTACTCCAAGGAGTCGGTTGTTCACGTCTGGCCCTGACAGAAGGACATCGTTTAATGACACTACTAATGACACTATCATGCTTGGCACTGGAGTCGAACACTACTCTTATTTGAACACAAAGTCCTGGAAGTTTCCACTCGCCCTCAGCAAAGGCAATGCGCCGCAAAAGAGGTCTCTGCTCAGTTACTTAAACTACTCTTATTTGACCTGGTTTCTTTGGGTGGCACACTCCGAATATGGGCAAATACCAGTGTTCTTCAGAGTCTTTTAAAGTAGGAGCTATATCTGCATGACCATTCTCAAAAATCTTCTCCATGAATGTAAAAAAGTGGTCTTTCATAATTGGTTTTCTCTCACAATTACGTGTATGAGAAATGAAGCGTTTGTAAACTTGTTCTCTGTTGTTAGGTAAGTGTGGTCTCGCAGCCTTGAAGGAAAGAGGAGCAACCCAATTATTGGAATTGTCTTTGGTTATTCCTTGCTCCATTATTGTTAGGAACAGTTTATCTTCAAATGACATTGCCACCTGACTGTCCTCTTTAGTTCTCTGGAAAACTGTGCATCCCAAATGGTCTTGGTCACTGTCACAGGCATAATGGTCACATGAAGAGCCTATGAAGGGACATGGTAATTGAAAGCTGTGTGGTAGCTCTTTTATGTGGAAATTATTTTCACATGGTTGGAAAAGAGAAGGGCATCCATTCTCTAGCGTGCTGGTAAGCATGTGGTAAGCAGAGGTCGGTTTGTGCACATTCCCTAGACAAACATCTCCTATAATGACCCATTCTAGATCAAGTTTCTGGGCATATGGAGCATTGTGAGGACCATGACTTTGGCTTCTAGCTTTGTGAACTTTCAAGATATCTCTCCCAAGGAGTAGGATTATCTGTGCTTGATCATCAAGTTCTGGTATAAGATGAGCTATACGCCTCAAATGGGAGTGATATTCTGCCACATCTGGTGTAGGGATTTCAGCCCTATTGTCTGGGATCTGGTTGCACTCAATTATGGTAGGTAAGGGCAAGCAGGTGAGACCATCAATAGATTCTACCTGGTAGCCAGTAGTTCTCCTCCCCAACGTCTCAACAGTACCTGCACAAGTCTTTAGTGAGTAGGGAGAGCTGAGTCCTTTGATGTTTTGAAGAAAGCAGATCTGGCTAGAGACTTGTTACTTTGGTCATCTAAAATTGCATAGATTTTGATTGCTTTGTCGTTGTGGCCTGTTGGATAGACTCTGACTAGGCATATTTTGGAGCAAGACCTGCCACCTGTGAGTCCTTTGCAGACCTATGTACATTGAGAAGTAACTGCTGGTGTATCTGTACTAGCATTACTCTCGATGTTCCTCGGTGCTTTCTGCATGTGGTAAAGTCCATGGGGCTGGACCAGGGTGTAAAGCTGTGTTGTGATCTGTTCTGTCACATTATGTACATTTTATACTGACCTTACAGTCCTTTGCAAAGTGTGATGTCGACAAGCAACATTTGTAGCATATGTTGTTCTCCTTGAGGAAAGTTTTGCGTTCTTCCATCGACTTTTCCCTGAAGGCTCTGCATTTCAGTAGGGAATGTGGCTTCCTGTGTAAGGGACACTGCTTACTGGGATCCTCGATCGTAGCGTCCTGGTGGAAGGAATTTTGAAGACCTGTGAGAGTAATCTGTAGAGAGATATTGGTTTTGTGAACTGTCACTGGTGTTCTATGATGCTTAGAACCAGGAGGAGTGACACATGACATTGTAAAATCAAAGCTTGGATCATTCCTAATCTTTGCTTGCTGCGTAACTAAGTCCACAAACACACTAAAAGGAGGAACTGGTACATTGTGAGCTTGTTTATACCTGGACCCATGTGTGACCCACTTATCTTGTAGGTTGTAAGGAAACTTTTGTACTATAGGATTGACACCTTTGGCTGTGTCAAGAAATTCAAGTCCTGTTAGATCTTCATCTGCTTTGGCAACCTATAGTTCCATTAGCATGTCACTTAGTTCTCTAAGTTTCCGGTATCCCTTACTGGCTATTCTAGCTGACCTCTGTATAGTCTGAATCTTCTCCTCTTGTTTTTTGCAGCTGTTTTACTGTCCTGCCCCCACTTCACGTACCCCCGGGGTTTATGTGGAGCTTGACAAGCAGCTAAACACCTTCCTACTTGTCAATAATTACAACCATGTTTGAAGTCTGTAGCTTTATTAACAGGACGGAGGATTGGGGTAAAACTGAAGGACAAACAAAAATGTACATTAGAATACACATAGGCTGTTTGTTACAAACATAAAAACAGTATGCAAAGTAGAAATACAGTAAACTTTACATGGTGGGTAACATGTACAGGGCAATCTGAATAACAGCACAGTATAATCTGTCATAACTACATACAACAAGTTCTAAACTATACTAGCAGTGCATTTTCACAACCTAACTGCTTACCAGCTATGCTCCGACAAGGGTAAGATAACATGGCTGATGATCTCTTCTCTGTATAGACATGAGGTGATAATGAGTCATCTACCCATAATGCAAAATAAGTTCCTCTTAGGCAGGAAACAAGAAAAATTTTTGACACCTTACCAACAAAGGCCACATGGTGGAACCAAAGGCATTAATTTTTTAACTAATGCACGTAAACCATATTGAATTACAAGTATAAACATTAACCCCTTAACGACCTTGGGCGTATGAGTATGTCCCAGGGCCGCTAAGGGGCTTTGCAGGAGGATCGCTCCGCGACCCCGCCGCACAACCGCCGGGTGTTAGCGGCAAATCCGCCCGCTAGCGCTGTTTAACCCATCAGACACCGCGGCAAAGATGGCCGCGGCATCTGAATTAACGCCGATCGGTGCCGCGCACTGATCGTTGCGGTCATCGGCATTAGCGCAGCTATGCTGCGCCGATTCGATGACCGGGCATGGTGGTGGGGAGCCTTGTGAAGGCTCCCATCACTTACTCTGGCCGGTTTGCCCCACTTCCATCCACAGACAGGAAGTGGGGAAACCGCCATCTTTGTACACCCTAATGCATTGCCTATGCAATGCATTAGGTTGTATTAACAATCGCGCCACCTAGTGGTCAAGTACCATAGGTGGCCTCAATGTTACAGTAAAAAAAAAAAATAAAGTTTTAAAGTACAAAAAAAAGTATTAAAAGTTCAAATCACCCCACTTTCCTCATTTTACAAATAAAATCATTAAAATAATAAAAAAGTTACACATATTTGGTATCGCCGCGTCCGAAAAAGTCCGATCTATAAAAATATAACATCATTTATCCCGTACGCTGAACACCGTAGAAGAAAAAAAATTCCAAACGCCAAAATTGCGTTTTTTGGTAATTTTACGACACTCAAAAAATGGAATAAAAGTGATCAAAAAAGTCGCATGCATTCCAAACTGCTAGCGATAAAAAGTACACCAGCACGCAGAAAATGCCCCCTCACTGATGTCCGTAGGTGTTAGTACAAAAAAGTTATTGGTCGCACAAAATGGCGCTGTGGCGCCAATATCAAAAATAGAAAATGTTTGGAATTTTTTTACGGTACCAAAACATAACGAAAACCCTACATTATATTTACCGAAGATTGAACGCCGTAAAAGCAAAACCCCCACAAACATGGCGAAAATACTTTTATTTTCACAATTTGTCCCACTTGGAATTTTTTTGCGGTTTCTCAGTATATTCTATAGTATAGTGAATAACACCGTTAGAAAGTACATCTTGTTCCGCAAAATAAAAGCCCTCATGTGTCTATGTAGGTGGAAAAATAAAAAAGTTATGGCTTTCAGAAGGCGAGGAGGGAAAAACGAACGTGTCACCCAAAAAAAAGTCTGGTCCTTAAGGGGTTAATATAAGCCTATGAGCAGCACGGTGTATATTCTTACTGCAGCCAGATGTCTAGTCTCATGTTTCTGGAAGCGGACTAACCCGCTGACAATACAGGATGTACTTCAAAGATTGAAAGACATAAGCAAATGGGAATATTTGACCGCTTCTTTAAATAATCAAACTGATAGATTCAATATGATCTGGTCCTTATGGGATCTCTATGCGATTACATAGAATATATAAGGCATCCTTGGCTCTGTGTTTTAGATTCACCCAAAACGATTTGACACTGCTGCCCCTGTTGAATGTTATCCCCCTTTTACTTCTTGTTTTTTCTTGCCCAAAGGGTTTGTAGGGCCCTTTTTAAAAATCTTTTTGGTTATGATTAATACTGATTTATTTTTTTGATAAAATTTACATTAGGCCCCCCCTTTCCCAACCCGGCTTTTCCCCCGGTATTTCCCCGACAGATTGACGATGGGTCTTTCCGTGGAAAAATAAAGTCAGAGTTGTCCCCGGGAAAATCACGCGAAACCCATTCCCCGGAAACGGCACTTATTGGACTGTATTGGACGGTTATTTGCGGCGGATTTCAAGCCTGTTTTCGGGGGCCCTGATTTTTTTCTAGAAAATTCCAAAATTAAGACACTATTTTTTTTTAAAAAGAAACCTACCCGCACCCATATTTTTCTTTTGAAAGATTAAATTTATTTTAAAAATCAGCCGAAAAAAAGGGCTTAGGACCTTGTCCCTCCCTAAAAAAAAATTTAAACAATTAATTTTTGGATAATGAATTAAAAAAGGTTACCCCCATTGAATGAATAAAAGACACAAAATGGCAATCTTTCGGTGCGTTTATTTCTGGTTTAAATCAACTTTTTTCCGGGAAATGGAAATTTTAAAATTTTTTATTTTTTCCCAAAATTTATGGATCCAAATCCCCGAAGCATCCATTTCAGAAACAGGGAGCGGGGCTGCTTGGCTCCGGACTATGTACCCAATAAAAATGGTCGGCAGGAGAGGAGGGAAAGAAACCCTATCTTCGGGGTGTTGTTTTTGTAAAAAGTGATTTTAAATGTAGGTCATAATGTAGTAATTTTCCGTATGTAAATTAGGGTTATATATGTTTTTACATGTGAATGGGTGTATTTTGGATGTCCCTGTTATAAAGGGTTACTACTTTTTTTAAGGGTAAATTTTTTTTTCATGTTTTCGTTTTGGGGTCCCTCTAGCTGTAGGTTTACTGTTTTAATGTGTTTTTTTTTCATTTTCCCCCTTTTTTTGAGGGTCCCCTTAGTGTTGGGTTTTTACTTTTTTAAGGGTAAAATTTTTTTTTCATGTTATTTTTTTTTTTTGGAGGGTATCTAGCGTTGGGTTTTTTTATTTTTTTTAAAAATGTGATTTTTTTTCATGTTACTGTTTTGGGGGTTTCTTTAGCTTTTGGGTTTTACTTTTTTTAATGTGATTTTTTTTTCTTTTTTCTGTTTTTGAAGGGTACTCTAGTTTTTGTTAGGTTTTTTATTTTGGGTTTTTTAAGGGTTAAAAATTTTTTTTAATGTTACGGGGTTTTGACGGGTCCTCCTTAGCTTTTTAGGTTTTCCCGAATGGGGAAATGTGGGATTTTTAGGGGGGAAATTGGGTAGCTGTGAATTTTTAAAAAAAAATTTAATAAATTTAAGTGACTGAAAAAAATTAAAAGAAATATTCTTTTTTTCCCCCATTTTTTTAATTTAAAAACGAAGGGCAAGAGGGCCAAAAAAAAGCATATATTGGGTGAAACCCCATAAAAGGGAGCTAAGATATAGGGGGCCTTTTATAGGAAAACCGGGTATGGGAACTAAGGGGGTAAAAAAATGTTGCATTTCATCCGACCATAATGTTTTTTTAAAAAATTTTAAATTAATTTTTTTGGGCAATATGTTTTTAACGCTAAATATTAAAAAAATATGGGACTTTTTTCGAAATTTTTTTGCAAATTTAAAAAAATGAAAACAAAGTTTTTTCCCCACATTTTTTCCAGAAAATTTTCCAGGACTTTGTGCCCATGCCCCGGGGGGCCTTTGACCGTTTGGGTTTTGGAATGGGTTGGGACCTCCCCACCCAAAAGGGAGGACACCAACATGAGGACACCCTTTTCCCCATCGGAACGCGGCAAAAACTTTTCGGTAAGAAAAAAGGGTTAACAATTTTTTGGGGAACTTTTTTCTTTAGAAAGGCATGTATTTCCCAAAAAAATTTCTAACATTCCCAACACTTTGGGGTATTTTTTTTTTGTGTTGGAACAGCCCCCAAAACTCCCTTTCTCACATAAAAAAATACCTTCCCTCTCTCTTCTTTCACACACCTTTCGGTCCCGGTTTTTTTGTTTTGGGAACCCAGCCCCAACTGTTTCCCAAACACAAAAAAAACCATCCCAATCTCTTTTCTTTCACACACTTTGGGGTTTCGGTTTTTTTGTTTTGGGAAAACCACCCCAAACTGTTTCCCTCACACAAAAAAACCATACCATCTCTCTTTTTTTCACACACTTTGGGGTAGGGTTTCTCTGATTTGGGAAAATCAGTCCCAACTGCTTCTCACAAAAAAAAACCCATACCATCTTTCTTCTTTCACAAAATTTTGCGGTACGGTTTTTTTTGAGTTGGAATCAGTCCCAACTGCTTCTCACACAAAAAACCAAAACCATCTCTCTTTTTTCCCACCCATTTTGGGGCGGTCCGGTTCTTTTTTTTGGAAATTCAACCCCCAACTGCTTCTACACAAAAAACCAAAATTTTCTCTTGTCTTTCACACACTTTGCGGTAGGGTTTTCTCTGAGTTGGAAATCAGTCCCAACTGCTTCTCACACAAAAAAACCATACCTTTCTCCTTTTTTTCACACATTTTTGGGGTTTAGGTTTTTTTTGTTGAATAAACCCCCAAACTGCTTCCACAAAAAAAAACCTTTACCATTCCTTTTTTTTCACACAATTTTTGGGGGTACGGTTTTTCTGATTTGGGAAACCCAGTCCCAAACTGTTTTCTCACACAAAAAACCCAAAACCTCTTCTCTTTTTTTCCACACACTTTGGGTGGGGGTTCTTTTGTTTGGGAATAAAAACCCCCAACTGCTTTTTTCACACAAAAAACCATCCCATCCCCCGTTTTTCACCCCATTTTGGGGTACGGTTCTCGGGTTTTTTGGAAATTCAGCCCCAAACTGCTTCTCACAAAAAAAAACCATACCTTTCTCTTTTTTCTTTAAACACACTTTGCGGTACGGTTCTTTGTTTTGGGTTTCACCCAAAACTGTTTCTCACACAAAAACCATCCCCTTTCTTCTTCTTTCACACACTTTCCCGGTAGGGTTTTTCCCCTGATTTGGGAACCCACCCCAAACTGTTCTCACCAAAAAACCAAAAACTTTTTTTTTAAATTTTAAAATTACCTAAAAAAACCCTTTTTTTTTTTTTTTACAGTTTTTCTGGCAACGGGGGAATTTTATGAAATCGCTGCACCCCCCAAATTGGGGTTTGGAAAACAACCAAAAAGGGGAATTTTGTGTGGGTGCCCCTTTGCCCTTGATCTGGAAAACCCATTTCCCAAGCCCACCGATGCCAAGACCCCCCCCGGGAAGTTTTGGGTGCAGGTAGCAGCGGGCCCTTTCAATTGTCCCAAAATTTTCCCCCAAACTGCTTAGGCCCGTCGAAGGGAAGATATACGTGGCAGGAAAGCCCCCGAAATGGGGGAAATCCATGTACTTCAAATTATAAAAAGAATTTTTTCTGTGGTCTGGGGCCCGGGGGCTGTTCCCATTACTGTAAGTTTGTTCCCGTTCGAAGTGGGCCCCTATGGAAGTAATGGGGACTCCCGGGCGCGGGCGGGAACTCGCGGTTTGGGGAGGCAAGTGCTGCAAGAGAAAAGGATTTAAAACCCCCAAACCAAAAACCTCTTCGGGTTCCACCCAGACAGTCCCCTTCGTCCTGGAAGGGTGAAGCCTTCCATTGATGTGAACCCTTGGGCCATACCCACAAAAGGGGACTGGTTGTAGGGGAGGAGAGTTTTTAAAAACGGGGCTGAAGCCGGGCACGGCGCAGGGTGGAGTGCCCCTTGGGGATCATGGCTACAAGTGGGGGTTTTTCCCAATCTGCCATTTCAGCTGGATGGCACCCCAAAGGGGGGATGGAGTAAATAAAAGCAGCTGTGTTCCCCCATAAAAATGCCCGGGGACTATGATGGCCCCGACAGGGGAAGTGGAGCCAAAGGTTTTGTTTTTGTGCTTCTCCACCCCCCGGGGGCCCTCCCCCCGCCCATCCACCCGAATTTTCAGAGGTCCCGGAAACCTTGGAGCTATTTTATTGCCCCACCAAAGGCGGTGCCTTTGGCAATTTGACACCCCCTCTGCCCAGAAATCGTTCCCGTGGACGGATGGATCTCCTCCGGTAAAAAGGCCTTCGGGGAAAAGCTTTTTGGCAAAACACCGGGATTCCTGTTTTGGGTTTGACACGCCCCCTGAAAACCTGTCTTTTGTTTGCATTCCCCAAAAGGGGACCCCCCTGCTTCGGGGGCACGCCGCTCCTGCCCAACTGGGGCTGTTCCCTAAAATTTCCCCAAAAAAGGGGAAACCCCTTTGCTTCGGCTCCCCACCCGGTTTTCCTGACAACGTGGCTGTTGCTGCATTCTCCAAAAACCCGGACTCCTGCTTCGGCGCCACGCCGCCCTAAAAAACCTTTTGGCTGGGTTTTGCTTTTCCCAAAAGCGGACTCCTGTTTTCGGCCACGCCGCTCCTGAAAAACTGTGGCTGTTGCTACTTTCCCTCCAAAAGGGGACCCCTTTTGTTTCGGCTGCCCGCCGCCCCGGACAACTGGGCTTTTGCTGCATTCCCCCCAAAAGCGGACTCCTGTTTCGGTTTGCACCCCGCTCCTGACAACTTTTGGCGTTTTTGTTTTCCCCAAAAAGGCGTACTCCTGCTTCGGCTGCACCCACGCTCCTGCAACTGGGGCTTTTGGTGCATTCCCCAAAAGGGGATTTCCCTGCTTCGGCTCCCACCCGTCCTGACAACTGTGGCTGTTGCTACATTGTCCAAAAAGCGGACTCCGGGTTTCCCGGCTGCACGCCGCTCCTGACAACTGGGGCTTTTGGCTGCTTTTCCCCAAAAGGGCGGACCCCCTGCTTCGGCTGAAACCCCCGTCCGACAACTGGGGCCTGTTCCCTGCATTCCCCAAAAAGGCGGCCCCCCCTGTTTGGGGCTGCACGCCCCCTTTTCCGGGACAACTGTGGCGGTTGCTACATTCCCCAAAAAAGCGGACCCCTGTTTTCGGCTCCCAGGGCCGATCCTGACAACTTTTTTTCCCCCCCCCTTCTCCCCCCCTTTCCTGTTTTTCCATAAACCCCCCCCCCCCCTGGGCTGTTGCTCATTCTCCAAAAGGGGGACCCCCTTTCCCGGGTGAAAACCCCGTTTCCTGAAAACTGTGGCTGTTGCTCCTTCCCCAAAAGCGGACTCCTGCTTCGGCTGCAAACCCCGCTCCTGACAACTTTCTACTCCCCGCAATGTTCTTTTCCTGCCCAAAGTTTGGTAATGCTACAGGTTGTTCTTTGGGACTCCTGTAGTTACTCAATGCTTTTTTTTTTCCCAAATAAAATAAAAATTTTTTTTGGGCCCCACAAATAAAATTTTTAATTTTTGCTTTTAAAAATTTTTTTATTTTTAAATTTTTTTAATGGGAAAGTAATTTGCATTTGTTGAGATGGTTTGGTTTTTTAACTGTCTTAACCCGGGGCAAACTCGTTTTTAAAGTCCCGCGTGGCCCTTGGCAACCCCCAAAAGAAACTTTTCCTTTGGGGGGGCCCTTTTGCAAGGCAGAATAGCTAGGAAGCTTTTTGTCGGTTGCCACCCAGCAACCCCGAAAAGTTAAAAATTGGGTTTTAGTTATTACAAATTTATATTTGGATCATCTAAACACATTTTATTCCCTTTTTTTGCATATTAAAAAGTCCCAAGTTTATTTAAATGACCCAAATTTTAAAAGTAAAAAATTTTGCTGCAATTAAATTAACTAAACAGTGAAACTAAGGTAATGTGAAAAAAAAAAAATTAAAACAATATTAAAGTAAAAAATATCACATTTTTTTATAAAAAAATTTTTAAAACTACCCCCCACCCACCCCCTTTTACAAAAAAACCCCGTTAATGGAAATTTGTTTAAATTTATAAAAAACAAAAAAAAGCACTCCTTTCCGCCACAAAAAAAAAATTAAAAATTTGAAATTTTTAAAAAGGGGAAATTTATTGGAAGGGGGGTTCCCGACGTTTGGGGGGGATGGGGGGTCTGTAATTCTGTTAGGGTAACTCCCCCCCTTTTCTGGGGTGTGAGGTTTTAGGTTCCCTTTGGAAAGTTCTTGGAAAACCCCCCAGCGTGGGAAAGGGGCAGAAAGGTTTTGGGGGGGGTTTTAGGTGGGGGGGGGGCTGTGGAGGGGGAAAACAGGGAAAAAAAGGCTCGGGGGGCGGTACGGAGTGAGGCAAAGGGGGGATTTTTTAAGGGTCCAAAGGGGGAGGCTGTTTCCCAGAGACCAGGGAAAACCCCTGCACGAGGTTTTGGGGGAAAATTTTCCCCGGCATCTGGCATGTGTTTTTCCGGCGGCGTAAGGGCTGCCACCATGGCCGGGATCAAGGAAATTATTTGGTCCTGAGCAACTAAAGGGAAAGGCGGCCCGCGTTTCTGCCATTGACAAAAAAAAATTTTGTCAGGGGATCCCGGCCATCCCACCCACGGCTAGGGAAGCAAAACCCCTCCTGAGGGTGGAAAGGGTTGCTTCCTAGGGGAGGGGGGTTTTTCGTCGCCCGGGTCGAACAGGCGGGGGAGTGTGGGTGGAAGGGGGGGGGCAGGGGGTGTGGGGGGCGCACGATTTTTGGGGGGGGGCCCGGGGGGGGGGGGGCAAACAGCCCCGCTGGGACCTCGCATGTGTGTGGGAGCTGCAGCTGAGCTTGTTTAGGCCACGCCCCCCCAAGACACTTGGGTGTCCCGTCCGGACCCACCCCCAGGGACCCGCCGATGTTGTAGGCTCCCCCCTCCCCTCCCGCCGCCCGGACTCCCCGGGCGCCCCGGGTTCCCCCTCCCCCAAACTTATGTTCCTCAGGGCCTGGTGGCCAGCCGACAGCCCGGAAAAGGGGTAGGTTTGCCCGAGTTTTTAAAAAAAATAAAAAGAAAATTATTGCTTGGGTTTTTTAAAATATAAAAAACACATAAACCATATTCCCCCAAATTTTCAAAACAGGTTTTTTTAAAAAAAAAAAAAAAAAAAAAACTTACCCCCCGGAGTGTCGTTGAGGCCCGAGGAAAAAACCGCTCCTTGTGGGAAGGGTCCTCCTTGGGGGGAAAAGGATCCGCTCGGCCCCCTTCCTCATCCAGCCCGACATACCGGTCCCCCCCCCGTCTTCCAACGGTTTTTCACTCCTGTTCTTTCAAAAGAAATAAAAATATTTTTAAAAACTCAGAATTACTATGTTCTGTTTGGAGGGTTTGTTCACAAAGGGATGTAAAGTCAAAGTGGGAAAACAGTTTAGCAAAAGTGTTCTAGTCAATCAGAACAGAAAGTGACATGATAGAACATTTTAAAAACGATGCATTAAAAATGCATTCTATCGTGCAAAACGACAGAGCGGAAAAACGCCCACTTTTTGCCGGAAAAACTGGGAACATTTTGGGGGAAGCCAAGCACAAAAGAAAGAAAGTAAACCCAAAGCTGTGTCGGGTTTTACAGCCCTGCAAAGTGTTAAAAACACAGTTTGTAAATGGTTTAATGCCCGTCTGCACTTTGGGAAAATTTAGTATTTCAACCAAAATTGCTGAAAATTTATGGCACCGCACTACAGGGACCCCGTGAAAAATACAAATCCAAAATCTTCAAATTTTAAAAGGCCCCCATAAAATATGTGTCCCCAAAAAAGACAGTTTTTTGAATAATGTTTGGAGATGGAAAAAATTAAATTTTTCTTACCCATTTCTGCCCGGAGGGCCTTCCCCTAAAAACCCCTTCCCCCTTTTTGGGAAAAAGACCCCGGCAACTGCAATCCACCCTTGTCACGCCGTGGCCGGTTACTGTAGCCTTTGGGGTTTTTCTTGTCCCACGAAGGGCGGTTCTGGGCCTGAAAAAAAATAACATAAAATTTTTATTTAATTTTTAAAATTCCCCCAAAAACAACATTCTTGATTCTGTATTAAAAAATTTAAACAAAAAAATATTGCATTAACGGGAGCAAGTTGGGAGATATATTTAAAAATTTTTGTGCACCCTTATGGGGAATGTGTTTTGCTGCTTTTAGCTAAAAACCCCCAATAAAGTTTATATTTTTCAAATTTTCTTTAATTCAAAAAAAAAAAAAAAAAAAAAACAATTTATACAAACATTACCTTTTCCCTGTGCCTTGTTTTAAAAAAAAATTTTTTAAAGTTTAAGAACAGCCCCAAAAAGCAGCATAAAAAAAACAAAAAGGGGGTACCAATTTAACAAGTCTCAAAAAATTTTCATTAAAAAAAAAACCCAAAAATGAATTTCAATAAATTACAAAGAAATTATCCATATCCAAACCCGCGTTACAAAACAATCTTTTGGGGGAAACCCCGGGGGGGATTTTTTGTTTACCTTTTTGGCAGATTTAAAACATTTTCACAACAATTTCAAAAACTAGGAAAGCAGCCTGCTATTTCCCCCACTCTCTCCCCCCTTTTTTGAAATATTACATAATATAAAAAGAGCCCCAAAAAACCCTGGTTTTATTGCAGTTTCAGTGCAAAATGAACCCCATAACCCAAAAACATGCAAACAAACATTTTATTAAAAATGTTTTTTTCTTCATGGCCTTTTAAATGCCCCTGAAGAAAGCATGTTAATTTGGTGCGCAAATGCGGGCCCCCCCCCCCCCCCCTTTTAAGGGTTCCCCAAAAACACAAAAAAATTGCGGGGCACCCAAAGGCCCCCCCAATTATGCCCGGTGAACTAACCCCAAAAATTTTAAAAAGGGCTTACCTCCGATATCAGGGCCCCCTACGCCCAAAAACCCCATGGGGGCAGTATGGGCCCTCGGTTCCGGGGCATTTTTTTCTGGTCCTTTCCCCTCCTTTTGGGGCATGCAAAATGGCTTTGGACAATATTAGCTGCACAAATCCCTATTTTAACTTTTTTCCCCCCCAAAAATTTATACAAAAACCCCCAAAAGTTTTCAGGACTACAAAACTGACCTATAATTGAACCCAAAGGATTTTTTTGGCGTTTTCCCGCCGCAAAAAACGCGCAGCCAAGTTGGGCGTACTCGGACTGATTTGCGACGGAATTTTAAATGACATGTGCAATTTTTTCCAAATCCCCCGGGTTGACATCGTCAATCCGCGGCAGGGAAAAACGGCATGGAAATTTTCGCGTCGTGTGAACGAAAGGCCGTATTTTCTATTGAAAATCAATTAAAAAAAATGGGGCCTGTTACTTGTTTCTGGGCTGATTTGCCAACGGGGTTGACGATCTCAATCCTTTGGCAAAAAACGTGGCGAAATAACCTTTGAACCCGGGGGCCCTTTTTTGTTCCCCTGGTCCAAAATTTAAATCATTTTGCCTACTTTGATTTCTGCCTCACTTTTAAATTTTTCTGTAAGTTTTCAAAGGGTGTGTTTTTTTTCTCATAAAATATAGTTTGGTACTTTAAAAAAAATTAAAATTTAAAAATACAGTTTAAAAAAAAAAAAAGAAGAGAGGGGTTTTGGGCCCGACCCCCAGACAAACCCCTTTAACAATACATTTTTTTTCAAGTTCAAAAATTTTTGTTTTTTACTAAGAAAAAACCCCTTTACAAACTGAAATAAAATTTTTTTTATAAATACTTCTGAATTTTTTTTATTATTATTATATCACTTTTTTTTCTGTTTCTTTTCTAAAAAAAATAGGGCTGCAGGACAAAAATTTTGGCCATACTTGGAAAACCTGATGCATAAAATTTACATGAAGAAAAAAAATTTTAAACACATTTGACTTTAGAAAATGATTTTGGATACACATCCCCTTTTTTTCCTGAAAAAAAGACTCCTCCGAAAAAAAGACGTAGTGCATTTTTTTATGAAATTTCAGATTTGGCTGCTTACCTGGTTTGTGATGAAAACACTATAGTTTAAAACATGCGATTTTTGTTCAACAAAATGTGAAATTATTTTTCATTGAAAAATAAGACATCCCCCAAAAAAGTCTTTGTCAATTTTGGAGCAAAAAATTTTAAAAAAAACACGTCTTTTTTTGGGGAAAAGGGGGATAAGTATTTAAAAATAATAAATATTTAATATAAACAAATATCTTATGAAAAAATAACGTCCTACAAGACATGTAATTAAATTTGTAAAATTGTAAGTATGCAAAACAAAAGTGTTTGATGCCTTAGGGTTGTACACTTTTTTCATCAAAAATTTTATTCCAAGTCCGCATCCATGAGAGGAACATCCTGGTAATACCTCAATCCAGTGTAATTGCCTTTTGGATCTGGAAATGAGGCCTACATTTTATAGACTTCACATGATGGTATTGGGCATCTATGTTATTTGCCTAGCAAACCATAGACCCAAGTTGTAAAGAAATTTATTTATTTATGGGACTGTAGAAATCGTAAGGATCTAGGCAAACTTCTGGAAACAATTGGTGTTGGGTAAAGCGCACGTTTTTCATAAGAAAGTCAGCCAAAAATTTCGTGCAAACCCAAAACTCAAAACAGTCTCCAGATTTAATATTGGGGCATTTTTTAAATTTTTAAAAGTTAGTCTCATTTCAGGTTCGGCCCCGGGCGCCCTCTTTCCTGGGGCGCATTTGGGTAATTCGAAAAAAAGTCTTTTCCAGGGGGACCGCATGCCTCGGAAAATTATTTCCTTGAGCTCCCTGTTCCTAAGAAAGTAATTGACATTAGTTTCTCAACTTTTCCCCTTTAGCAGGGCTTTTATTGCCTCCTACTGGCAATGTTT
>JAODAL010013164.1:0-92364 GCA_025379985.1 Phyllomedusa bahiana
AAGAATGGGTCCCAAAAATGCCCCCAAAGGAGCAATTCTCCCAAACCGTCCAAGGGGCGGTTTGGTGATAAACAATGCCTTTTCCAGCATGTGGAGCACCTTGCCATAAAGAAAAGGGGGGTGTAACTAAAGGGGTCAGGGAAAAAAAAAAAAAAACAGAGTTTTTTGGGTCCAGGGCCGGGGGAAACCCCCCCGTTTCTTAACCCCATTGAGAATTGTGATCAATCATCAAGGGCCGGGGGGGCAAAAAAAAAACCCAAAAAAATTTGTAAACAAAAATGAAAAGCTTTGATTTTTGAAAGAATGGCGGGCTATCAGTCAGGTTTTTGGCCCAGAAGTTGATTGAGAGCATGCCGGGAGAAATTGAAAGGGCCCTGAAGAAGAAGGCGTAAAACCCCTGCAAATATTGACTTGCTGCATAAAACTCATTTTTAAACGTCAATAAAAGCTTTTTTTTAATCATTTTTTTGATTGCATTGTTTTTTCGGTATGGGGTTTAAAAAAACATCGGGAAAAAAACACAAAAGGAAAAAACAGAGGGAAACAGATCATGTAAAAATTTTAAGATTTGTGTCATTCTCAAAACTTTTGGCCATGACTGTATTATCCAATAATCAGAAAAAAAATTTGCACAGAATTCCCCCCACTGACAGCCCCGGGCTTTTAAACCCTTTCCCTGCTTTCAAATCATTACGATGCACCCGGTATCTGTGATGCTGCTTTTTTTTTTTTTTTTTCCCCCCTTCCCAGGACCCTTTTTTTTTTATTTTATTTTTGGAAAAACGGGTTTCCCCAAAAATGAGCTCATTTATTTTACCGTATATTAAATTCGAAATCCAAAATCAATGATTTGGGGCAGGAAAAGGGAATTTAAAAAAAATTGTAAACATTTTTTTTTAGGTTTAACAGTGCGGCCTTTTAAACTTAGATGAAAAAGATAACTTCATTCTGGGGTTCGTACGATTCATGTGATGCCAAATTTACATGTTTTTTTTTTTTTTTTTTTTTTTAATGGGAAAATTTTTGGGCCCACTTGTATGAAAATGCCCAGGCTAAAAACTCTTTTTGGGTTGCCCATAAAACCTTTGAGCCCCCTTCATTTCATAGTCCCCGGGAAAAAATTTGAGAGGGGAAACTCTGATTGGTTGCAAAAGAGCAAAAAAAGGGTTTTAGACTGAAAACAGTTTTCTTTCATGGGGCCCCCTTAAATTTTTTTTAAAAAAATTTTTGCTCTGCTTAAATCCCATATTATTTTTTGAAACACAACTTTTTTTTCATTTTTTATTTACGGCCCAAAAGGGGGTTTGTCTCACTAAAAGGGGATGTTTTTAGTTAAGATTTGCAAAAAAAAAAGTCATTTTTCTTATTTGTCCTTTAACTGTGTCCTACCTATTTTAGATACCCCTTCTTGTAGGGCTGCATCAGCCCCCTGGGTCCTATAGTTTACAGCCTGTTTGAGCTCCCCTTGTTTAGGTGCCGAAATTTTTTTGCTATAGCTCCCAAAAACCTGTTTTCTATTTGAAGCTTAGTAGAACCCGGGTAAAACCCGCCCCTGATTCAAAGTGAAAACCAGGAAAACAGGACTGAGGTGAGATGAATCAATGTAGTGAGAAAACCCCTTTTTAAAATGAGGACTTGTTTATTGCGGAAGAAAGGTGCCCAAAAAAACGAAACCCTCTCCCCTCAGTAATTTTTTTACCCCTTAGGCAATGTTCCCCGGGGTTTTATTTCGGGAAGTTTTTCCCTGGTTGCAGAGTAAATATTTCCTAAATCGGGAAAATCGTTGCAAAAAAGCGCCACTAATTTGTGTCACGTTTTTGAAAATGTTTTCCCCGGGCGGATTCCCCAATCTCCAATCACTGAAGATAGGGCCCCCTTTGTTTAAAATGAAAAAGTAGTCAGTGTACGTTGTATGACAGTAAAATTTGGTGCCCAAAAAAAATCAACCCCAAAACCCATCAATGTCAAAACCCTTCGGGCAAAAAAAGTGAGTACTTTCCCTATTTGAAAAACAAAAGTAAAGAAAACCCCTAAGTGAAAAAAAGGGGAACAAATTGTCCCCACCATGCTTTGACTGTGGGGTAAGAAACTTTGTCTTTGTACTCCTTCACCTGGTTGCCGCCAAAAAACTTGTCACTTCTGAATAAATCCTTTTAAATTTTAGTCTAATAAGACCACGGGGAAGGGGGTTTCCAGAAACCAGGGTCCTTATTTTTGTTTTGTCTTCAGCAAACTGTTTGTGGGCTTTTTTGTCCCATCATCTTTAGAAGGGTTTTTCCTTCGGGGGATGACAGTAAAGCAGACCGATTTGTTGCATTTTGTGCGTGGGGGTCTGGGGCACTGACAGGCGGGCCCCCCTTCCCCCCTGAAACCCTTGCACCCAAGGGCTGGAAAGCACTCATCCCATCAAGGCTGAAAGGGAAATCTGGGGATTTTGTTTGTGAGCATCTGCACTAAACCTTCTTTGGTCGCCCTTGACGTTGGTTTGTTCTGAGTGGAAATTTTTGGTTTTGTTCCCCCAAATGTATGGTTTGGCCCCATCCCTGCTGCTCAGTTTAGGGTTTTGGGCCCAATCTTCTTACACCCTGGGCCCATCTTTAGGGGAAAACAATTTTTTTTTTTTCGACCCTTTCGGGGAGTTTTTTTCCCAAAGAGGGGGCCATGGTGAATTTCCAGTGACCAGTATGGAGAGGGGGAAAAAACAATAGCCCCAAAAAATGTAAAAACCCCTTTGCCCCCTTTTTTCACCCCCTGAGAAACTTGTAACACAAATGAGTACATAAAAAATTGGGGGGGAAAATGGCAAAAAAGGGGTTTTAAATTGGTTTGGTGCTTTTTTGAGGGCAAAAAAAAATTTCCACTGAACTAACACGGGATATTTTTAAGTTTGGGTTCAAAAGTGTATTATTTTCAGTTTTTTAAAAAGATGAAATTTAAAAAATAAACCCCCCCCAAAAAATTGTGAGGGGTAAACCCCAACATTTTGCATTTTAAATTTAATGTAAAGTAGTCATTGTGCCCCCCTTTTTATCCCCAAGTAAATTTTTTTTGGGTGCTTTCAAAATAACGCAAACTCAGCCTTAAATTTGTCAAAACCCATTTTGGCAACAAAAAGTAAGTCCCAACTTTAATTTTTAAAATTTGGAAAAAAAATTGTCAGTGCTCGGGACCTATGCCCCTTTTACTCCCATCGCATTGGTTTTTGACGGGCTTCATTCCAAAAAAAGCCTTTCCCTAAAGTTGAAGCACCAAAAAAAAGCCCGGAAAAACAGGGGATAATAAATAACAAAAGGGGCCCCCATGGTTTCAACCTGGCAACCTGCCCTTTGGTTGAAACTTTATTTGGTTCAGAGGGTTTAATCCCCCCGAAGGGGTGTGAGGGAAACCAAAAAGAGGAGTACAACCCAAGTTTTTGGTCTTGTTTTACATAAACCCGGGTCTGTGGGGGGGTGCCCCAAATTTTGGTTTGGGGGGTTTGAAATGAGTGTTTGGCCCTTTTTGTGGGGAGTAAGTTCATTGGGGGAAAATTCATAATGTCAACATGTACTGTGCCCATACTGAAGCAGGATGATCCCTCCTTTGGGCCGAAAGGGTAGTTTTCCAACGGGGTTAGCCCCCAAAAACACTTCCAAGAAAAACCACGGGCCTTGCTAAAAAAAATTGAGGGAAAATGGGGTTTGGGAAAGGGGCCAAGAGGTTCCAGACCTAAAAACCCTATTGATCATTGTAGGGCATTTTTAAAACAAAAGGTGGAGGGGGGCAAGGTCTCTAAATCCCCCATTTTTTGGGATGTCGCCCTTGGGGGAGGGGAAATTTGGTTTCCAGTGGCGGGGACAACATGTTTTTTTTGCCCAAAATGGGCCCCTCTTCTTCGGGGTTCCATAGTTTTTAAACTCGAAAATCATTTTAAATTTAATGGGTTTAAAAAAACATGTCAAATCCCAAACCCCTTAATGCTTTTGATGTTTAATTTTTCATTAATAATGTCTTTTAAAAAAGGGCAATAAAGATTTTCCAGATGTGTTTGGGGTTTCCCAAAAATTAAAAAAGAAGACCAAAACGAGCACTCAAGAGAAGCTTTTTGGCGGGAAATTCTATCTTTATTATCAGGTGCCCCCCTTTTTATGGGAAAAAAATTGGGAAAACAAACAAGGGGGGGCGGGATTTTTTAAAACCCTTTGGGCTGCGCCACCCCTTTTGGCTTTTTTATCCCCAAAATAAGTTGTTGTCCCCAAAGGGTCCAACAGGTGTATAAAATTTTTTACCCAAAAAAAAATCCCCCCGTCTGGACTTTTGTTGCAAACAGTTCCTTTGGGACGTTTGTTTTGTCAAACCCCTTTAAGATTGGGCCACATGGGGTGAATGGTGCTTGTCAAAAGGGGACACAAAAATGTGAAACTTATCCATCCCCTTTTTTCAAAGTGATGAGGCTGAGAAAAAAGGGGGACATGTATGAAGGGGGTTGAATTTGGGATGCTTTGAGTAAAAACCTGTCATACCCCTTTTTCTAATATGGGGTAAATTTGTCTTTATGCCAAAAATTTGGAGCAATCTGCAAAAAATTTGACATTTTTAAAACGGGGCCAAAGATGGGGGGGCGTTTGGGGCCCAGTTAAAACAATGCACCAAAAATTTACCCCAAGGGTTTGGTTTTGGGGGCAAACTTTGTATAAACCCCTCCCATTTTCAAAGTTTTCTTTTGGTTTGAGATACTTTTGGGGGTTTTGAAGGGACTTTACTTTTTGCTGTTAGACATTTCTTCCAAAAAAATGGATGTAATTAATAAAAACAGGGGTTTAGAACGACGGGTTGGCCCAGGTTCATACTTTCCCCCCCAAAATTTTGTCTCCGGGGAAACTTTTTGGGCGCCCTGAAATTTTTGTCTCACAACGGGGAAAATTTTTAAAAATGTACCGTAAAGACATTTCAAACATAAGCATGAACTCAACTTTCGGTGCAAAATCCCTGGGACATTTTCCCCCAAATGCGCCACTTTTCAAAAATTCCGGCCCCAATGCTTCTACGCCCAAAAATTTCCAGATAAAAATTTCACGTTTTGGGAAATATTGTAAGTTACAGACACTAAGGGGGAAAACAAAAAAACCAGTCAAAAGGGGGAAGGGTGCAAAAATAATTAATCTAAACAAAAATTAGTTCCCTTTTAAAAATTTCGGATAAGGTTTTGGGCCCCCACACGGCAGCTGAAAAAATCCCCCCGGTGGGATTGGTTTACAAAACCCGGAAAGTTTTTTTTCGTCTGTTGGTTTGGTTTTTGGGGGGGAAACGGTTCTGTTTCCCGGTTTAAACCATTTGGTTTGTCCCCCTTAAAGGGTTGTCTCATTTCAAGGTTTTGCTGCTTTTTATTTTTAAAAGATTTTGCAAAAAAAAGTCCCCTTTGCAATTTGTGTCCTTTTAACAGTGTCCTACCCTATTCCTAAAATTTTTCCCCTTTCGTAGGGGCTGCATCAGTCCTAAAAGTCCCCTATGGCTACGGGAACTGTTCAATCTTTCCTGTTGGATGCCACCCATGGTCGCTTAGAAAAAAGCCCTGTTCAATCTTTTCCTGATAGGCTGCCAGCATGGTTGCTATAGCTCAGACCTGGTTTCAAACGGTAGTAGTGGAAGCCGTAAACATGCCCCTGAATTCAAAAGGGGAAAAACAAAAAAACAGGATGGGGAAGATGAATCAAGGAGTGGGGACAACCCCTTTTAAACCCCAAAAAAACCGACAGGAAGTTTGTTACGTTTTAAAAAATCCCCAAGTACAAAAAACCTTTGCAGTGTAGACTCCCAGTACGGGGGGGATTTTCTATGAAACTTTTTGGGGGATGGTTGACAGTCGGTTAAACAGTGATTTCCAAAACCCAAACAGCCTTTCCGAAAACCCGAAAAAAACAAAATTGTTAAAAAGCCCAGTCTAAGGCTGGGTTTAAAACGCAATGGGAAAATCCCATCCAAAATTTTGACGGCAATGTAAACCACCTTTTTTTTTTCATTTGTTTACTGGCCCCCGGAAATTGAAATCTGCCCCGCGTTTTTTGGGGGAAAAAAAAAGTGCTTGATTTCAGATTTTTGGGGGGACTTAGAAAAAGGAGCTGGGGAAATTGATGGCGCCCACGGGGAAATTTTCCCATTTTTTTCTGTATTCCGCGGAGGGTTTTATTTTTTTGGAAAACCCTAGTGGAAACTTTTGTGCTGTGTAGACTACAGCATAGATTTTCTTTTGAGGGTTTACACAAGTAGGAAAGGTTGGTTTTTCCCCTGGATTAAAAAACACTGAATCCCCCTGAAGAGCTGAAAAAAAATTTCCAGGCTGTGTGGGACTTTAGCTTTTACAGGACAAAATTTTTTGGGGAATTTTAGGGGAATATTTTATTCAAAATTAAACCCCTTTAAACCCCACCGGGTAGGGGTAGTCCTTTGGGGGTTAAGGGTTGTGTAGCAGGATTGCAGCCTTTTTCTCGCTCCCCCAAAAAGCCCCCCCCGGGTGAAGGGGGCAAATTTTGCAGTTCCACCCGGCGGTTACTGCGTGGGGGGGGGCGGCCGCCCGCCCCCCCTCCCGCGGGTTCAAACCCCTTTTAAATTTGCCGGGGGAAAAGGGGATGGCCGTGGCTTTCTAAATGAATAAAAAAAACGGTGGGCGGGATCCAATGGCGGGTTCATGGAAGGGAAGCCTTGGGGAAGGCCCCATCGCGCCTTGTTCTCTTTTGAATTGGGGGAAAACACCATCTTTTTAAATCCCTAATGCATTGTTTTGCAATGTTTTGGCAGTTTTTAAACAAATCGCCCCCCCTTTAGTGGTGAAGGCCCTGGGGGCCCTCAATATTAAAGTAAAAAAAAAAAAGTTTTAAAGTATAACAAAAGAAAAAAAACTTTTTAAAATTTCAAATCCTCCTTTTGAAATTTTACAATTAAAAAAAAAAAAATTAAAAAAAATGTTACACTTTTTGGTTCGCCGGCCCAAAAAAGTAAAAATTATTTAAAAATTTTAACATCATTTACCCCTTTGCGTTTAAAACCACTGTAGAAGAAAAAAATTCCCAAAAAACGCCAAAAATTGCTTTTTTTTGGGTCATTTTATGTCCTATAAAAAATTGGAATTAAAAGTGATCAAAAAAGTTCCCATGCTTTCCAAATTCTAGCAAAAAAAAATTTCCCACTTCAGCCGCAAAAATCCCCCCTTTTAAATGGTCCGTTGGTGTTAGTAAAAAAAATTTTTTGGGTTTAAACACAAAATGGCGAAAATTTAAAAGTATACAAAATTTTTTGGTTTTTTTTTTTCGGTACCAAAAATTAACGGAAAACCCAACAGGGTTTTTGATATTGGCGGAGGGCCAATACAGTTTAATTTACATCTTTTTTCCCGAAGATTGAACCCCCCGAAAAAACAAAAACCCCCGCCAAACAGGGCACAATGTACTTTTTTTTTCACATTTTCCCCAACTTGGGTTTTTTTTTTTTTTGGGCCGGTTTCCCCAGAAAATTTCTACGGTTCGGTAAAAATGCACCTTTAAAAAATACATTTTGTCCCCCCAAAATTTAAAACCCCTCATGTGTCTATGAGGGGGAAAAATTTAAAAACTTTTATGGCTTTTGGAAAGGGAGGAGGAGAAAAATAAGAGAAATTAAATTTTTTTTTTTTGGGGGGTTTAAAAAAGGGTTTTTAAACTGAAAAATAAACACATTTTTAGGTGAACTCAAATTTCGTACCCAAACCCCTTAAAAAATCTTACGGGGGCCAACTTTGTTGAAATCTTTTCTAGGTTTTAAGACGGGTTTTGTTGCCCTTTGAAACCCTTTCAGACCCCATAGCAACCAATCAGAGCTAAATAGCTCCCAATTTCAGACCCCATAGCAAACCAACAGGTAATGGAACCAATAAGTGCCATAGCAACCAATCAGTCCCCATAGAAAACCAAAATTCAGACCCCAATAAAAAAAACCCAAATAGACCCCATAGCTCCCAAATTTCAGAGCCCATAGAAAACCAATCAGAGCTATTGAAAACCAATAAGTGGCCCATAGAAAAACCAAATCAGACCCCCCATAGAAAACAATCAGAGCCCCTAGCTCCCAATCAGGCCCCTTTGAACCAAATTTCGGGACCCCCATGGGCATCCATCAGAGCCCCCTTTGAACCATTAAGTCCCCATAGCAACCAATCAGAGCGCCCCTTTTAAAATTTAATTTAGTTTTTCAGAAAAATTAAAAGGGAGCTCTGATGCTATGGTCAAAAAGACAGTTTTTACACTTCCCGTTTTCAAACTTTGGCCCCCCTAAGGGAATGTTCACCCCGGGCCAAAAAAAATTTGGCGCGCTTTTCCCGCCCTTTTTTGGGCCCCTTTTATACTGGCGAGTTTGGGGGCGCCACAATTACGGGTTTCCTTTGTCTCTTTAGGAGCTAGGATTAGCGTCGTCCCCCGCGGAGTTAAAGTGAAGGGTCAATGTTTACCCCAGGGTTTGGGGGAGTACGAAATGTTTCAGCGGAATCCGGTAACCCGGGAGTATCTGGGGGTGCCGTACTGTACGTGTTTTAAAATTTTTACGCCGTTTGAACATCCCTTTAAAACCCAACTCCACTTTTGCTACTTTACAACCCAAATTTAAAAGGTTTTAAAAAAAAGTTGTACAAAAATTGGTATCGCAGCGTTTTTTAATTTGCCCCAATCTACTAAACTTTAAACTTCATTTAAAATATTTTAAATTTAAATTAAGAAAAAAAAAGTTCAATGCCAAAAAATTGTTTTTTTTTCCCTTTTTCCAATCCCAAAAAAAATTTTTGAAGGTTTGTACCCAAAAATTGGTATCAAAAAAACTACATTTTAAAAACCGGACCCCACGCTCAGGCCCAAAAAACCCGGGGAAAAAGTTTTTGGGGTTTACAGAGGCGGGTTTTGGGAAAAAAATGTTAAAAAAAATATGTAAAAGTTTTTTTTTTTCCCTTTATTTTTTAAAACTTTAAATGAAAAGTTCCCCAATTTTGGGGAAATCGCCAAAAATTGGGTTTGGACCTGAAAAATTCAGAAAAACAACTTCTTTTTTTACCGGGAAAAAATTCCCCCAATAAAAAAGCCCCCAATGATTAAATTTCCCATTTCTTTCTTTTTTCCAACTTCCCTTTTAAAATTTTTGGGGGGGGTTCTCAGTTTCATTATTGGGGGGTTTTAATGGCCCCTTTTTAAAAACCCCCGCCAGTTTGGGCCCCAAAAATTTGGTTTCCCCCCCCTTTTGGCAGTAGATGGAAAAATAAAAAAAAATTTATGGTCCTGAAAGGGGGAAAGGGGGGGGAAAAAAAAAAACCCAAAAAATTACCCTGCGACTGAAGGGAAACCCAAATGCAAGTTTTGCATATTATAGATCCTCTTGGAAAAATCAGCATAAAGCGCACCTAATATGTGATATGACAGGGGGAGGGATTGCTTTTGGTAAAAAAACCCCCTTTTAAATTCATGTACCCCCTCCCTGCAAATGTATGTAATCTTTGCTGCCATTAGGGGGATCCATTTTGCACACATCGTGTTCATCCCTGTGATCTCGATAATTTTATGTCTTTTTCCCTTTACAATTAGGAGACGCGTTTTAGCAAACTTAATGACATAAATTCTTTTTTACTATGGTCTTGCTTTTTTTTCTTACTTTTAAAAAATAGGCCCCGGGGGGGGTTTGGGGAATAAAAAGGGGTAGTGTTTGCTTGAAAGAGTTGGGTTCAGTTTGATTAAAACTGAAACGAATTTTTGAATTGAAAAAAAAATTGGGTATAGACGTCCCCAACTTAAATTGAAAGGGTTAGGGTTCGCGCCGCAATTCCCGGGTGTTTTGGAAGCACGCGTTGTCAAGGGGAGTTCCAAGGCACGGGGGGGTCCTTTCCCAATTTTTTGGGTCAGGGGGTGCGTAAGCCCCTTAAAAAATTTGAATGTCATTTTTTCCCCGGGGTAAAATTTCGATCGTATTGTACGCCCGGGGGGGGATGACGCTTATTCATAGTTTTATGAAAACCCTTTGAATTACTTTTAATCGCGGCACGCACTTCCCCTGCGTATAAAGGGGTACGCGGGAATTGCGGTACGCAATTACTTTTGCGAAAAAAAACCCATGTGAAATTTTTCTTAACAAAATTTTTAAACCCTTTATTAAAAACTGAAACCCTTGTAAGGTTTTTTAATTCCTTAACGCCGCCCACTGCTTTTGTTGGCGGGCATTTCAGGTGTTTTCTCCCAAGCAAGGTTTTTTAAAGGGTCATCCCCGCAGCGCAATCAGGGGGTTTTTCCTGCTTTTGGGGTTGATGGGGGGAACCCCGGTGACCCGAAGACCCCGGGGAAATTTGGCTGCACAGTCAGCCCGGGGGGCCCTTTAGAGTACCCCCAAGGCTGTCCTGAAAGGGCCAGTGATCGGGCGGGATTTGGTGTTTCCCCTGAACATGCCTGTGTCGGGCCCGGGACATGGATTAAAATGTTTTTGGAAATATATGAATATGCTAAATTTCATTTCCAAGTGTAAAAAAAAAAAAAAAGAAACAGTTCTCCCCTTTATGGGATTTAGAAAAAAAAAAAATAAAAACAAAAAATGTACAGAAAAAAAAGAATAAAAAAATAAATAATTTAAAAAAAAAACAAATATTTAATTAAAAAAAAATTTTTGCAATATTATACACACAAAAAAACCCACACTTTTAGGGGATCCCCATGGAAATGTTAAAAACTTGTCGAATTTGGGTTAAAAAAGTTTAAATTTAAATGGAAAAGTGAATGGTGTAAAAAAAAAATTAAAAAAAAACCAAAAAAAAAAGAATAAAATAAAAAAAAAAAAACAATTTGCAAATTTTTTATAAATGAATTTTAAAATATTCCCAAAAGTACAACTCGTTTTCGAATAAAAAGAAGCTCATTCAACTGGTAATTTGGGGAAAAAAAAAAAAGTTTCAACTGTTGGGAAAATCAAGGAGGGGAAAAAAAAAAAAATGTTTTTGGTAAATTTAAAAAAATTTTTGGCGTTCGGCTTAAGGGGTTAAACCCCTTTTGACGGAGACCCTTTTTTTTTTGCAGTTTTTTTTTTTTCCTCACCCCTTTTCCCAGAGCCATAACTTTTTTTTTTTTCCCCTTCTTAGATAGGGTGAGGGCTTTTTTTTTGCCCGGGGGAAAAAATTTTACTTTTCAAGGGGGTTGTTGACTGTACCATAAAAATATGCTGGGAAAAATCAAAAAAATTCTAAATGGGGAAAGATGTGAAAAAAATTAAATTGCCCCCATGTTTGCGGGAGTTTTTTTTTACAGCGTTTTAATTTTTCAGTCAAAAAAATTTGTTATTGTTTTCTACAGGTTGATACGCTCTGGAAAATTTTCCCCAAAAACGTTTCTGTTTTCCCTTTTTGTTTTGGTACTGTAAAAATTAAACCCAAAAATTTTCTATTTTTTAAATTTTTGCAGGCCCTTTTTTGCGACCAAAAAACTTTTTTTTGTGCTTCCACTACAGGGCCTTAGGGGGGGGCCCCTTTTTTGGGGGCCCCAAGTGTAATTTTTTTTTTAAAACCAGTTTGGAACGATTTTTTTGATCACCCCCCTTTTTTTACCAATTTTTAAAGGGATTTAAATGACAAAAAAAAAACCCAAACTTGATGTTTTTAAAATTTTTATTCTTCTTCGGGGGTTTTTTTGCCCCTTTCAGGATAAAAAGATGCTATATTTTAAAATAATATACTTGTTTAATAACAAAATTTTTAATTTTTTCCGGCGCGGAACGATACCAAATATGTGCCAAAATTTTTTTATTTTATGCTTTTTCGTTTGTTTAAAAAGGGAGAAAGGGGGGGGATTGGGAAATTTTAATATAAATTTTTTTTTTAAAAAATATTTTATTTTTTTTTAAATTTAAT
The DNA here is from genome assembly GCA_025379985.1 of Phyllomedusa bahiana. Classification (NCBI taxonomy): domain Eukaryota; kingdom Metazoa; phylum Chordata; class Amphibia; order Anura; family Hylidae; genus Phyllomedusa; species Phyllomedusa bahiana. Next base: position 11,870 of record JAODAL010013164.1, read on the forward strand.
AATTGAGTCCCCTAAAAATACCCTCACCACTAGGGGGCCGCGATCATTTCTACAGCCTTTTTGCAGTGTATAAAACAATGCATTAGGGTTTTTTACCAAAAATGGCGGTTTTTTTAAAACTTCTTGCCTGGGGGAAAGGAGTAGTAAAACGAAAAACATGGCAGCGATGGAAAGGCCCCTTTAGCACTCCACCTGCCCTGTTTTTCCCCAAAACCCGGGTAGCGATCTCGCCGCGGGGTTCCCGTTTGAAGTGAGGGGTGGGACCGACTGTTTTTCTTGGGTTGGGTTTTTTTGAAAAGGTGGGGTAGAAGTCTGGATTTGCAGTGTTTTTAGACTTTGCAAAGGCGTTTGGGCACTGTCCCTCACAAGGTTTGTTAGGTTTAAAAAAAGGGAAACCCTTGGGTTTTGAAATAACAGTGTTAATTGGATTAAAAAATGGGGGCTGGATTTGTTCCCCCGGAGGTGGTGGGAAATGACTCCTTTCTCTGAGTGGTCCCGGTTTAGGGGGAGCGGGTTTTCCCCAGAGCCCCAGTTTTGGGTCCTAAAATTTTTTTTATTGTTTTTTATTAATGGGTATAGGGGGAAGGGGGTAAATACACTGTTTTTATTTTTGAAAAGGGCAAAAAGCTATGCAGGGTTGTGCACAACAAGGGGAAAATGCTCATAGATTGAAAAACAGACCTGGACAAATGAGGGCTTTTGGGATTTAAATTGGCGATGGGGTTCAATGTGGACAAAAAGTTAAAGGGGTTTTGCATTGGGGGGAAAATAATCTGCCGGAAACTATGTCCTAGGGGGGGAAAAACTTGGGAACGCTTGTTTTAAAAAAGATTTTGGGTTCTTTTTAGTTTATTTTTCTACAGAACAGCTTGCAGTGTCAAAACAGCTGCCCCCTAAGGACAGCAGGGTGTTGGCGTTTTATTAAAAAAAGGGGTTTGGACTCGCGGGGGCAAGGATTGTAATTCTACTGCTGTATAAAGGGACTTTGGGGCGACCCCCTTAGAAAATTTCCCGTTTTAGTTCTGGGCCCTTCAGGGTTTTTAGAAAAAAAATTTTTGTAATGGAGTTTGGAGAGTGCAAAGACGAGCAACCAAAAAAAATAAGGGGAATGGAGCATTTAGTTTGAGGAGAGGTTGTAGAATTTTACTTATTTAGTCCCTTTTGGGAAAAGGGGGGCCGGCTTTTTTTTGGGGGGGGGGGTTTATTAATTTTTATTTTAAAAAATAGAAAAAAGTCCCCTTTCCAAAAAATAAAGGGGGGGAAAAATTTTTTAAGTGAAGCCCCCTCAAAAGACAAGGGGACATTCCCTTCGGCTAGAGAAAAAAAGGGTTTTAATTTTCCGAGGAGAAAAGTGTTCTTCATTTTAAGAACTGTGAATCTGTGGATTAGCTGCCTGTGGAGCTGGTCACGGCAAGGAACAGTTGGGAGTTTCAAGAAAGTTTCTTGATAACTACCTGGAACTAAAGATTATTAATGCGTATGTAGCCATGTACAATTTGGATCCCTGTGCCTGGTGGAGGCTCAGGGTGGGTCGTGATACGGTCTCCACTGGTGCCAGACTGGCTTCTTGCCTTGTGGGTTTCAGCACATTCACCAGTGGGCAGGCTGGGCTTAAAGTCCTTGTCTCCCTCCCTTCACCCACATTTTACCCACCCTTGGTTGAAATTGATGGACACGTGTCTTTTTTCAACCGTACTATATAATTTGCAAATGCGGCTAAAGAGCGGCTCCATTTCGTGCAGTTGTCAGCTGCAATTAGCAGTCAGCACCCACTGGCTGTGTAGGGGTTTCACAGCGCAACCCTGGTACAAAGCCCCTTACTGATGCTATGAGGTACTCACATGTAGTATAGGTTAGGGTTGACCTTTAAACTTTCAGCAACACTACAAGCACCTCAGTACTCTCGGCGCAGCATCACTTACTCAGCAATCATTCAACACGAAAAATAATGCTGAAAGGTTCGTTAATCCCTTAAAGGGGTTTTGCCACAAGTAAAAATTGACGTGCGCAGTTTGAACATTAACTAATAAACAGTCTCACCAGTCATCATTATATAAAAATTCTTAGTGAACCGTTTTTGTCTTAGCTGCTCCTTTAGTGATCCATATGTTATACAGATCGTCTCCAGGGGATACGACCAGGGCTGAAGAGCTCTCAGTCCGGATCGCACACATACTCCAGACCAATCACCTCTCCCCTCAGGCAGCTAATGGAGTGTTCAAACCCAGGTGATGTAATTACTCATGTTTTTGGAACCTCATATAATAAGTCCAACATGCAAAATAAAAAAAGAAACCCTCAATCAGGTCTGTGCATTGATAAAGAAAGGAAAAAAATAATTCCACAGGTTAAGTTCCATTCAGGGATTTGAACCAAGGACCCTTGTGATGTGATGCACAGTTAGCTACTTACATTTCCGCACACATAAACAGACCTTCTTTGACCTAGTGAGTGGAAAATGGGATGTGTTGTTATCCTGCTGGGTACATATTGATATGCAATTCAAACAATATCAGCGGCCCACCCCCCCCCTTTAGAGCACACAGAGCTGAAAGGCTGGATGCATGGGATGGGTATGTAAATGGATCCGTGGAGAAAAACTTCCTTTATAGAGAATCTATTTATGCTGCCCTATATAAGAGCAGGATGAGACAGAGGAACAGAAGTGTGAAGTACAATGATACAGGGTGGGGGTAATTGGTAGAGGGATGAGGAGCTGAAGTTCTGTGATTATAGGGTTTTATGATAGAGGAAGAGAAGCTGAGCTCTGTGATATATAGCTATAGAAGTAATATGATAGAGGAGAGAGGCAGATGAGCTCTGGATTAGATAAGGGTTATATGATAGAGGAGAGAGGCTGAGCTGAGCATCTGTGTATATAGGGTTATATGATAGAGGGAGAGAAGCTGAGCTCTGTGATATATGGGTTTTATGACATAGAGGAGAGTGAAGCTGAAAGCTCTTGTGATATATAGGAATTATATGATAGAGGGTGTATGAAGCTGAGGCTACACTGTGATATATAGGGTCATATGATAGGAGGACGAGAAGCTGAGCTCATTGATATATAGGGTATGTGTTAGGTGAGAGGACTGAGCTCTTTGATATAGAGGTTAATATGATAGAGGAGAGAAGCTGAGCTCTGTGATATATAGGGTTATATGATAGAGGGGAGAGATGATGAGCTCCTGGATATATCAGGGTTATTGATGAGGGAGAGAAGATGAGCTATGTGACTATTTTTGGGTTATATGATAGAGGAGATGAGGCGCTGAGCTCTGTGTATAAATAGGGTTATATGATAGAGGAATACGACGAAGCTAGAGCTATTTGATTATTTTTGGGTTACTTGATAGAGGAGAGCAAATTGGAGCTTACTGTGATTGTATAGGGGTTATATGATAGAGGAGAGAAACTGAGCTTCTGTGAGATATAGGATTATTTGATAGAGGAGAGAAGTGAGACTCTGTGATATATAGGGTTATGTGGTAGAGGAGAGAAGCTAGGCTCTGTGATAATAATAGGGTTATATGATTCGGGGAGAGAGAAGCTGAGCTCATGTGAATATAAAAAGGTTATATGATTGAGGGAGATATGCTAGTGATTCTGTGATGTAATAGGATTTAAATGATAGAGGAGAGAAGCTGCTGTCTGTGATATATATGTTATATGATAGAGGGAGAGAACGCTGAGCTCGTGGATATATCATGGTTATATGAATATGAGGTGAGAGATGATGAACTCTGTGATATATTGGCGTTATATGATAGAGGGAAAGTAGCTGAGCTCTGTGTTATATCTGAGGGTTATATGATAGAGGAGAGAAGCTGAGCTCTGTGATTTTTAAGAGGTTATATGAAGAGGAGAGAAAGCTGAGCTCTGTGTTATTAAAAAGGTTATGCTGATAGAGGAGAAAAGCATGAGCTCTGATGTTGTATAGGTTTACATGTTAGAGGAGTGAAGCTCGGATCTTGTGATTTATATGGTTATATGATTAGAGGACGAGAAGCTGAGCATCTGTGATATCAAAAGGTTATTTGCTAGAGGGAGGAAAAGCTGAGCTTTGTGATATAATAGGGTTTAGTATGATAGAGGGGAGAAGCTGAGCTCTGTGTTTTCTTTAAATAATAACAAAAATATAGGGTTATATGATAGAGGGGAGAAGCTGAGCTCTGTGATAATTTAGGGTTATATGATAGAGGGATAGATTCTTTGCCTTTCTGTGATTCTTGCAGTCTCTCTTTATCTCTGATACAACCTGCGGATGACATTATAAGCTCAGTGGCCACTTCCAACTGAGATCATCCTGCTTGAAGCCTTACAATTGTGAGGTACTGTGGATTAATTGTAAGGTGTTGTCTTGGTGTCATGATGTCACAATGTGAACAGCAAGATTAGGAGGACAGTTTATATCCCAATTCAAATTGATCCCCTAAATTTATTGGGTGATTCAGGTACCAAACACCTGTTGGGAATTATGCAATTCAGCTCTTTGTTAGAGATCAGCAAGTTGTGCAGAAAGTACTGAAACATTGAACCGTTGGACATGTGCATCTAAAGGGAAGAGATGGGCTCATTTAGAAACATTTTCAAGAAATTTTATGTTCATCCTGAAATTTCAATCCAAAGCCAAATATCCCTAACTTTTTGTGAGTAGAGTAGGTGAACTATGCCTAAGGGGTTTGTTCTCCTCAGGCCCGGATTTTTGGTCGAATTTACAGACGGTTTTCGTTTGAAAGCCGTCTGTAAACAAACTGTCAAAAAATACCTGATAGTCTTTTATTGAAAATCTGTGGCAACAGTCCCACTGAAAGGATTTTCCATGGCCCGGAACGGTTTTTTACACCGGCCGGCGTACGAAAAAACTTAGTACATGTTCATTTTCTGCCGCGTTTCTGGCAAGAACCATGAAAGTAACAGTCAGTGGTCGAGGGGAGGGTGGAATCTGAAAAGCGCAGACAGAACCGTCCTCCAAATCCAGAAAGCGATGTAAAAATTGGTATTTGCATACCGCCGTGTGGACGCACCCTAAGGCTTCGTCTACATGACAAAGGTAAAATATCATTGGTTTATAGAATCCGATCAGTTTTGGTTTTCTAACCTAGTTTTGTTATGTGCGGATTTTGCGGCCGGTTTTCAGCCGACCCACATTGATCAGTTTCTGGCTGATAATAGAACATGTTCTAAGTTTTTGGATTGGATTTCGAATTTGAAAATCAGGACCCTCACAAAAATCCGACGCTGTGTAGATACTGCTTGGATCTTCTATTAAAGGTATATGGGGGATTGATTGACAGCAGGGGCATCGCCTAGGGTTTGTTTTGGTTCGGGGCACAAGCCCCGATATAAACCCTGCCTGTTGCCTCGACGAACCTCAGATCGTCGGGCTCCAGTCCCGCTGCTGTGTGCTTGGAAGAGCCGCAATCTTTTTTAGCTGTTATGTGCTTCACTCCAGACTCACCACAGATAAGGGTTTTATTTAAGAGCATGCAGCTGAGGCAGGGCGACTGATCGGCGGTGTCGGGCGCTTAGGAAGGGGGGAGGGGACGCCTGGCACCTCAGGTGACGTTACTGGACTCTGTGATCTGAGCCAGGTTCAAGCAAAGAGTCAGGAAGTTCCGCCTCACTCGTGAGTGAAAAGCTCACGCACACCTGCTGTGCTTGGGCGACAGCCCACTTGCGGTGCTCCATCTCCTGCTGCAGCTACAGTGATTTCGTTATGGAGTCAGCAGCAGCTCTCATAGGTGCCCACATCAAGAAGGTCTCAAGTGAGTGAGTAGTCTCACTGTAGACCAGTTATAAATAGTATAATAGGAGTGAAAAAACATGAATGCGAACTGAATGTATATATGTCTCTGCATATATATATATGTGAGTATACATGTGTGTGTATGTGTATAATTGTGTGTATGTGTATACATATGTGTATATGTGTGTGTATGTGTATATGTGTGTGTATGTGTATACGTGTGTGTATGTGTATATGTGTGTGTATGTGTGTGCGTATGTGTATATGTTTGTATGCGTGTATGTGTATATGTGTGTGTATGTGTATATGTGTGTGCGTATGTGTATATGTGTGTGTATGTGTATATGTGTGTGTATGTGTGTATGTGTATATGTGTGTATGTGTATATGTGTGTGTGTATGTGTGTATGTGTATATGTGTGTGTATGTGTATATGTGTGTGTATGTGTATATGTGTGTGTATGTGTATATGTGTGTGTATGTGTATATGTGTGTATGTGTATATGTGTGTGTATGTGTATATGTGTGTGTATGTGTATATGTGTGTGTATGTGTATATGTGTGTGTATGTGTATATGTGTGTGTATGTGTATATGTGTGTGTATGTGTATATGTGTGTATGTGTATATGTGTGTGTGTATGTGTATATGTGTGTGTGTGTATGTGTATACGTGTGTTTATATGTGTATACATGTGTGTATATGTGTATACATGTGTATGCGTATATGTATGTGTGTACATGTAAATGTGTATGTACTGTATATACACACATATCCACAATATAGCCCCATTTACATCACTAAAACATAATCCTGCCCTGTGTCCCTTCACAGTGTAAACTATACATGAGGATTGAGTTATATCTTGAATATAATTTTTTTTTATTCTGTCATTTAGTCAGGGATGCTATGTTTTAGTTGCATGCAGACGGACTAAGGTATGTAACACTGCTAAATCAGCGGGGCGCATTTCGTCCCTTATTTGTGCTTCAATACGTCTGACATGTACCCCCCCAATTAGGATAATTCATAGCTCTCATAGAATTATGTCTGTCTCCTCGGGCGTACAATACGGTCGTATCGTATGCCAAGGGAGTGAAAAAAATAGTGGGAACAGGTCATATTCCTTCGTGGCCGCATTACGAGCATGCGGATAATGGTAGTGAATGGGGCCGGCCCCCCTGTACAGTGCGCACTTCCAAAACGCACAGTGTACTGTCTCGTGTAGAGTACATGCGGCAGTACACCATGTGAACATGTCCTAGGGGTATGTTCACACAGCGTATAGTGGCCCGTACCTGTGCGCACCGCTATACGCCTGCTGTTGGAAGTAAGCTCTCCCCAGCAGGTAATTTCAGCAGCGCTCCGGCCACCTCCCATCCACTTTCACTTTCCCCCCTGTGGCCTGTCACTTATTTTTACGGGCGGGTTCTATGTGCAGGGAAAACAGCAGCTAATCCTAGCCCTCACCACTATGATTTTACCGTATTTGCGGGGCGCACTTTGGCGCTTTTCAGCACGTTATGACCCATAAATACACTGTGTATGTTCACACCACCATAATTGTTGGACCCGTACTTAGGCGCGTATTTGCGCTTTCAATACTCCGACACGTTAAGGGCCAGACATTTGGTAAACTCATAGCTGTCACTGAGAGCGACGGAATTACCTGTTCTGGGGGGAATAAATATCAGTAGAGACGCTTCAGAGGGACGCGCTGGCCACCGTTTTTTCTCTGTAGAAATCCATGCCACAGTTCACAATGGGGCGTGAAAAATGCCATGTGAATCCCGCCCTCCTGAGCAAAATATAACACAGAGGGCAGAGCCCCAGATGATTTGGGACCCTAGCAACGCCCCTGATTTACAGTCAGCTTTTTGGCGGATTCTAAATACCGAATCTGCATAAAATCGGACTGTAAACCAGTGCAGTGGAGACGTACCCTAAGGCTATGTTCACACGGCTTAATTGCAAGTGACGTTTTTTTGACAAGCAATTACGTCAATATGTACGGGTTGGGAGGGGCGGGGCGGCCTGCAGATGCCGGCCCCATAGACATAGCATTATCCACGGCGGGTATTCTACGTGAATAGTAGCATGTCACTCTCTCTCCCCGCTCCGTCGGATTGTTGCGTGCAGGGAGAGGAGACTGTATTCCAGGGCGTTGCTACAGGAGTGCAGCAGCGAGCCGGTTACAGTCGATACGGGCCCCAGCAGCTGGGGGGACACTAAAAGTCCCTCCTGCACATAAGAAGATTCAAGGCATTGTAAATGGTGCATGGTTAAATGGGAGGCCCCATTTTCACTTTTCGCACCAGGGCCAAGAGCTTGAAGCTTGGCCTCTGGGTAATCCATAGTTCTCTATGAGAAAACTGTGGATTACCGTAATGGACCGGGGACGTATTTCAGCCGTAAATTTGCACTGTACGGTTGGTTGAATTTACAGACTGAAATACGTCCCAAAATAAGCCGTGTGAACATGGCCTAAGACTCAATAAATATAGAAGGAAAAAGTCCTTTGCAGCAGCCGAATCTATGGTGTCCGCATTAACATTTTTTATACCTGTCATCAATAAAGCTGAAGATTTCCTTCTATTTAAAAACTAGCCATCATTTTCATTGTCATGTACCTGGAGTGTTGTTCATCGCTCTTTCCATGCTTTAAGGAGATTCCAGTAGGCAGAAGAGCTGGTTTTGCTCTTGCTTTGGCCTGTTTATTATATATTAAAAGTTTTGAGATTCACCTCTGGGTTATGGAGAGGTTTGGCAAATTGTTACTGGAGTTAAGGTAGCAGTAAGGCATACCTCCCAACTGTCCCTATTTTGGAGGGACAGTCCCTATTTTTAACCCTTGTCCCTCTGTCCATCATAGCTACTATAAATGCTCCCTCTTTTTTCATTTAGGAAAAAAAGATTTGCTCAATAGATGATTATCTTGCTGTAAAAAAGTATTCTGATTGCTTTCTCGCTGTATTTACTTAACAGTTACTTATATATCTCATCAATTGGATACAATGCAATCCTGAGAATGTCATTCCCTTATTTGCCTGATCTAAAAAGTTGGCATGTATGTGTAGGAGCGCGTGGTTAGAGGTGTGTCTTGGTGTGATGTCATGTTTATGGGTGTGGTTTTTGTGGTGTGGCTGATGTGGTCCCTCCTTTGCAATCTCTAAAAGTTGGGAGGTATGGTAAGGGTATGTTCACACGGCTTATTTTGCCACATATTGCACTTTATACACAGCGAAATGTGCGCGACCAATTACGGTAATTTCGTAGCTGCTCATACGAGAAACTATGAATTTAGCTATGTCGTCTCCCCGTGCATACAATACGATCGCAATATACGCCTGGGGAGAGAAGTGACTTGTTAATTGTTCATGCCGCTTACGCGCCGCTGACAAAGCATGTCAATGGGGCGGCCCCCGTGCTTGGGAAGTACGTGTTGATTTGCGCATGCTTCCAAAACACCCCGCGTATTGCGCGTGTACAGTACATGCCCCACTATGCCGTGTGAATATACCCTAAAGCAACAACCAAATGTGCTTCTGTCCCTTTATCTTAGGTTATGTTCACATGGTGTGTTCAATACGTTTTGGATCTGTTTTTAGATGCTTATTTGGATTCGTGTTTCAGACCCAAACCCACATCTAACAATGTGCAGGGTGATTTGCATGGCTTTCAATGTAAAACACGCATCGGCGTTCAGAATTTACGTGTTTTACCAAGGGCGTAGCTATAGGGGGTGCAGAGGTAGCAGTCGCATACTGGGCCCTGCTGGCCCTGATGGGGGCACAAAAGCCCTCCTGTCCACATAAAGGAGACACCTGCATTATACAATGGCACATGGTAGATGGGGGGCCCCATTTACACTTTTTGCCTTGGGCACCAGAGCTTTAGTTTAGCCTCTGTGTTTTATAATGCCGTCTTTGGATCGTTCAAAGAATGGTCCATATCAATTTTTGATCCGAAAGACGCAGCAGACGACCTATTTAACCCTTTAACGTCCCAGGGTCGCCAAGGGGTTTCGCAGGGGGATCGCTCTGCGGATTACGCCACCCAGCCTAAGGGTGTTTAAGAGGTAATTGCAGCCGTATCCGCCGCTTGCTTAAAACCCCGAATCGATGAACATGGCTGCGGGGCAGAAGCTATTTGTTTGAAGGGCTCCGTCGCTGCCATGTTTTGAATTTCCCCACTTTTTCGACCCAAGGCAGGAAGCTGGGGAAGGAAACCGCCATCTTGGACACCCTAATGCATTGTCTTTGCAATGCATTAGGGCTGTATTAACGATACGCGCCCCCTAAGGTGAAGTGCCTAGGGGGACTCATGTTAACAGTAAAATAAATAAAATTTTTAAAAAGTTTTAATGGTGTTAAAAAAAAATAAAAGTATTAAAATGTTCAAATCCACCACCCCTTTCAGCAATTTTACAAATAAAAAAAAGTCGCATGCATTCCAAAATATAGCAATAAAAAAAGTACCACTTCACCCGCAAAAATGCGCCTCACTGATTGTCAATAGGTGTTAGTGCAAAAAAGTTATTGAGTCGCACAAAATGGCGCCCACGGCTTAAATTTCAAAAAATAGAAATTGTTTGGAGTTCTTGTTTACTAGGGTACCAAATCATAACAGGAAACCTACATGTTTGGTATTGCCGAATGCGGTAACAAACCTGTAGAATACAGTAACAATTAATATTATACCCGAAGATTGAAATCTGTAAGACAAAAACACCTGCAAACAGGGCGCACATTAGGTTTTTTTTTTCACAATTTGTAACACTTGGGAAAATTTTTTTTGCCGTTCCCCCCAGTATATTCTATAGTACGTAAATAAAACCATTAAAATACTATTGCCCCGCAAAATAAAAGCCCTCTATGTCTAGTAGGTAAAAAATAAAAAAGTTATGGCCCCGGAAAAAGGTGAGGAGAGAAAAACAAAAAGTGTCCACAAAAAAAAAAAAACGCCGGGTTTTTGGGTTTTTAAAAATATGGGGTTTTTTTATCAGCCAAAAATGCTCCAAACACGGTCTGAGTTGGATGGTTTTATGCGCGCTTTTGAATGCGTTTTTTGGGATGAAAATTTACCCCAAAAAAAGTTTAAACCGCCAGTGAACCCCCTTTAGGGAATGTTCCATGGCTTTTTTTGGTGCTGATTTTTGAGCGCCCAAAATAGAATCAAAACCCTCGCCTGAAAAAGGCTTCTACGAAGGTATTGGGGCGCTTTTCCGATGCGTTTTTGGAGGGGTTTTCAACACTGTTTCCCCCAACAAATTAATGCCAGGTCAAAAACCGCGCCGAAAATGCTCAAAAAACCCCCTGGAACGCGCCAAAAAAAGTTCAAAAAACATGACACTTTTTCACGCCCAAAACAGTTTCCCGAAAGGCGTCAAATCCATGTGTGTGAATGCACGCTGTTTTTTCCCTAGGAACAATTAAATAATGGGAGTTTTGGGGGGAAAAAAGCTTTTAAAACCGCGTCAAAATCAGGGGGTGAAAAACATTAGGTAAACTCCACGGCATAATTGCGGGGGGGGGGGGGTTAGCCCCCCCCCGGGCCCCCCGCATTCTTACTAACGCCGAAAAGTAATTGACTTCACTTCTCTCCTCTTGTGTATTGGCGAGGGGAGGGAGAATAATCCCTATTTCTATGAGAATGTGGATTTGTAATGACTGGGGTTTCTTGGCCCGTATTGGGCGTTGGCGGAAATTTTTGGGCGAAAAAAAGTCCCCAAATTTTACCCGTGGGAACATAGCCTTAAAGGTTGATCCTGAATACAAATCCACGTCCTAAATCTTCAATACAATCTAGTTCAGCCTGTTTTTCTTGCCTGCCTGGGTGGCGCGTTAACACACCCAAATCCCCCCGGAGTGCACACAAACTAAAATGGAAAAATTTAAATGCTATTGGGGTTCCTGCTTTTTACAACCTCATTCAATTTTATCTTTTTTTTTAAAAAAGATAACTTATCTTTCCAAACAAATCATTTCTGGTCCATGTCCAACGTTATAATGCAGGAAGCTGATAACTGATCACTGTGGAGATTAAATAAAACAATGTATTTTGTGCCGTAGGAGGTTTTTTTTTTTATTTTAAATTTTTAAGGTTAAAAAAATCATCAACCCAATGAAAACTATTTTTAAAACAGGAGCCGTATCAGGGCGACTGCTAGTTTTCTAATTGGGGTTTTAAAACAGGTATTCCTTTTTCATTATTAATTTTAAAAAAATTAGGGGGGACATAAAGACTATTACCAAATAAACTCCTGTTTTGATTTTGCTTACCTTCATAGGTAGAACAGATCATTTCTCCTGCTTTTGTACACACACATCAGCCACATCTCTCTGCTCTAGCAGGGTCCGGTATAGTGACATCACTTCCTGCTGTGTCTTTTCAGCAGCACAGGAAGTTGTTTAGGTTTGTTCAAAAAGGCTTAAAATGGGCCTTTTCTTTTCCGAAATTAGCGCCAAATGCCCAAAATTTCGGGGTGAAACGGCCCCCATTTCGTAATTCACAGTTCCTAGAAATATGGGTTTTGTTCCCCCCCCCCCCCAGCCCGGCGAAACCGCCGGCGGGGAAATAATTGAATGTCACTTTTGCGGCGTATACGCGCCGCTAGCAGTGATTGTCTATGGCCGGGAATTTTCCGGCCCCCCGCTCCCCCCCCCGCCCCCCCCCCCGGCCACACCACGTAATTTTCGGGGGTAAATTTCGTCCCGCAATTTAACCTGTGAACTGGCCTTATTTCTTTTTTTTTTTTCCCTACAATTTTAAAACTATTCTTTGTGCGAGACAAACCCCCCTTTTTAAATATAATAGTTTTTGGTCTTGGTTTTTTAGGAGGTTTTTTTTGTAAAATAATGCGTCGGTAGATTTGCTCCATTTTTCGGGGATTATTCGGTGATTTATTTAGGGGATTACACTGTCATAGTAGGGGACGATTTTGAAAAAAACAAAATTTTTTTTTAGGGGTATTTTCATTGTGCAGGACTGCTGAGGGGAAAGGACGGGAGCTTTTTGGAAAGTGAAAAAATTTTTTGACAGGACCTGGCCAGGGGTGAAGGAATTAGTGTGTGTGGGGGGGGGGGATTTTTGGGGGAGCGAGGGGGGGGGGGGCGCCATTGGCTGTACTCGCCTATGGCACCAAAATGCCTTGTCCCGGCCCTGCACACACAATTTGTGAATCATACGGTGCCACTCCCTTTATTTTGATTTGAACCATATATTACATGATCACCCTCTTATCTTTATAGGCATTATATTTGCCCTGCAATGTCTGACGGAGTTTTGCCCTAAACAGTTTGAGTCAGAGAGTACCCACATAATGCAATGCAGCCAGGGCGAACACATAAAGTGTCAGAGGGTGTCCTCATATACAGTGTCAGTCAGAGAGTGTCCTCATATACAGTGTCAGTCAGAGAGTGTCCTCATATACAGTGTCCGAGAGTGTCCTCATATACAGTGTCAGTCAGAGGGTGTCCTCATATACAGTGTCAAAGCGTGCCCTCATATACAGTGTCAGTCAGAGAGTGTCCTCATATACAGTGTCAGTCAGAGAATGTCAGAGGGTGCACTCATATCCCTTGTAACTAAGAGTGTTTTCTCATATATAGTATCAGTCAGAGAGTGTCCTCATGTACAGAGCAAATCAGAGGGTGTCCTCATATACAGAGCAAGTCAGAGGTGCACTCATATACCTTGTGAATAAGAACGTACCCTCATATACAGTGTCAGTCAGAGGGTGTCCTCATATACAGTGTCCGAGAGTGTCCTCATATACAGTGTCAGTCAGAGAGTGTCCTCATATACAGTGTCAGAGAGTGTCCTCATATACAGTGTCAGTCAGAGGGTGTCCTCATATACAGTGTCAGTCAGGGGGTGTCCCTATATACAGTGTCAGGCAGAGAGTGTCCTCATATACAGTGTCAGTCAGAGGGTGTCCCTATATACAGTGTCAGCCAGAGAGTGTCCTCATATACAGTGTCAGTCAGAGGGTGTCCCTATATACAGTGTCAGCCAGAGAGTGTCCTCATATACAGTGTCAGTCAGAGAGTGTCCTCATATACAGTGTCAGAGAGTGTCCTCATATACAGTGTCAGTCAGAGGGTGTCCTCATATACAGTGTCAGAGAGTGTCCTCATATCCAGTGTCAGTCCGAGAGTGTCCTCATATACAGTGTCAGTCAGAGTGTCTCCTCATATACAGTGTCAAAGAGTGTCCTCATATACAGTGTCAGTCAGAGAGTGTCCTCATATACAGTGTCAGAGAGTGTCCTCATATACAGTGTCAGTCAGTGTGTGTCACTATATACAGTGTCAGTCAGAGAGTGTCCTCATATACAGTGTCAGAGAGTGTCCTCATATACAGTGTCAGTCAGAGGGTGTCCCTATATACAGTGTCAGCCAGAGAGTGTCCTCTTTATACAGTGTCAGTCAGGGGTGTCCTTATATACAGTGTCAGCCAGAGAGTGTCCTCATATACAGTGTCAGTCAGAGAGTGTCCTCATATACAGTGTCAGAGAGTGTCCTCATATACAGTGTCAGTCAGAGAGTGTCCTCATATACAGTGTCAGTCCGGAGTGTCCTCATATACAGTGTCTACAGAGAGTGCCCTCATATACGTGTCAGTCAGGGGGTTTGTCCCCTATATACAGTGTCAGTCAGAGGGTGTCCTCATATACAGTGTCAGAGAGTGTCCTCATATACAGTGTCAGTTCAGGGGGTTGTCCCTATATACAGTGCATCAGAGAGTGTCCTCATATACAGTGTCAGTCAGAGGGTGTCCTCATATACAGTGTCAGTAATAGGGTAACCTCATATCCACTGTCAGAGAGTCCTCATATACAGTGTACGTCAGAGTGTCCTCATATATAGTGCCAGAGGGTGCCCTCATGTTCACAGCCAAGCATAGAGTGTCCTCATGTACAGTGTCAGTCAGAGAGTGTCCTTATAAATATATGCTATACAGATGTAGCAGAGCTGATTTTGCCCGATGCAGCAGAGCCATTTTTGCTTGATGTAGTAGAGCAGAGTTTGTCAGTCTGCACAGCTCTAGTATGACCTGTGATGTTAGACAATACCTACTTTTGAGGGGTTGCTATGGTTCTTACCTCCGTGTGACATGAAATTCCATCCCGTAACAGAAATGAGTAACGTAATGTGAACCCACAAATATCAAGTGTCCTCATTTCATAGGTCACGTCTCCTCTAATGGGTCCCTTCTATGGCTGTATGGCACGGCGCTGTATTTACTGCTGTGCTATAAAGCTACCCACATGAAACGCTCACCTGGTCTGTGGGATCCTCGCCCTATACACGGGCAGTCACGCGGCACCAGATTTGTTTTATTTTCCAGGTACCTTCCTGACACTGTAAGTATTGTTCCACATGAAACAGGCGGCGACAACAAAACCCTGAGTTATCTTAGTGAACCTGGGAAGAGAACGAGCGGGGCCTGTCGGGACCCGGCTGAACAGGTGATCAATGTGACCTTGTCAAAGCCTCTGAAAACAATGAAGTGTATACAGTGCTGACAGACTCCCGCTCCTGTTTTATTAATGCCTGTGCCTGCTCGGACCTTTGACACTCATTAACCTTCTCAGGGCCACACAGGATACCTGCGAAATGCCAGCTATGCCGATGTATCAGAGACTTCGTACAGGGCGTCATTTCATCGAACATATTCATGGATTTTGGCCAGTTTTAAAAGAGAAAGAAAATAAAAACAGATCGGTTTTTATGCTATAATGAGCGAGAAAAAAACATCGAATAAACATATCCACAGGTCAGTCACTTACATGAAAAAGAATACAACCAGTCCTCGTGCTGAAATATAACCTTTCATTAAAAATAACACTTAGGGGATGTTCACACGTCACATTGGATCCGATTTTAGATGCGTGTTTGGATTCGTGTTTCGGGCCCTAAATCATACATGCCAACTCTCCCGTTTTTGGCGGGGGGGTCCCGCTATTTGGGGTCCCCCCCCGCACTCCCGGGAGAGCTGGCATTCTTTAAATGGCCGCGGCACAGAGTAGCGCTGGTGCGCTACTCTGGCGCCGCCGGGCCGCTCCTACAGGCGGGTGAAGCGCCCGCAGTGGCCGCTTCACCCGCCCGGAGTCTCGCTGTGCAGGGAGGAGGCAGGAGGGATCGTTCCCCTCCTCCCTCCTCTCCCTGTATGTACCCGGCCGGTGCGCGCCGTACATACAGGTCAGTGTCGCAGGGGGAGTGACGCGCGGCTGCACTCAGTCCCCTGCGTCACTGAGGAGATCGGCCAGGAGGTGTCCGGAGCTGCAGGAGCCTGGTGAGGTAAGTGGATTTTATTATTTTATTTTTATCAACTATAAGGGGGCTCTACCTGGCTACAATGGGGGGGCTCTACCTGGCTAATAAAGGGGGCAATACCTGGCTACAAAGGGGGCAATACCTGGCTACTAAAGAGGGCAATACCTGACTACTAAAGGGGGCAATACCTGACTTCTAAAGGGGGCAATACCAGGCTAAAAAAGGGGGAAATACCTGACTACTAAAGGGGGCATTACCTGGCTAATAAAGGGGTCAAGACCGTACTACTAAAGGGGGCAATACCTTGGGCTAATTAAAGGGGCAATACCTGACTTCAAAGGGGGCAATACCTGGCTAATAAAGGGGGCAATACCTGACTACTAGAGGGGGTCAATACCTGACTACTAAAGGGGTCAATACCAGACTACTAAAGGGGGCAATACCTGGCAAATAAAGGGGGCAATACCTGACTAATAAAAGGGGCAATACCTGGCTACAAAGCGGTTCAAAACCTGGCTAATAAAGGGGGCAATACCTGACTACTAAAGGGGGCAATACCTGGCTAAAAAAGGGGGGCAATACCTGACTACAAAGGGGCTCTACCTGGCTAATAAAGGGGGCAATACCTGGCTAACAAAGGGGGCAACTACCTGGCTACAAGGGGGCATCTTCCTGCCTGTAAGGGGCACTACCTGGTTATGGGGGGCTACTACCTGGCTATAAGGGCAACTACCTGGCTTTCTTCCAAAGCCGTTATGCAGTTAGGTGGAGTGGGTGTGGCTTTTGAAGGGGCGCGACACACCAAAAAGATGGGCGTGTCCATGCAAATTTTTGCCGCAGCACGCTGCGCGCGCCGCCCTCCTCAATCTCCTGCTTTTCCACTTTCAAAAGTTGGCAACTATGCCCTAAATGGACCCAAACCCGCATCTAACAAGGTGCAGTGTGATTTCCATTGCTTTCAATAGAAAACACTCATCGGCGTTCAGACATCTGAACAGCTGCGTGTTGGATGCGATTTGGATGCAATTTACGCAGCTCTTATGGATCCGTTTTTCAGTTTCGAAACGGATCCAAAAACGGATCCAACACACCGTATGAACATACCCTAAACCTCATGTCACCCTTCAAGGGAAAAGATCAATAAAAAAAATACAGGCTTCATTTACTATCACTGCCTAAAAGTAAGACATCACAAGGCATTCTGGGAAAGGAGCTGAGAAGCTCAAGCACCCTCTATTGGATGTAATAAATCCTCAATTTGCTTCTGATTCACCGAATCTTTAGGCCCGGTTCACACGGCTTATTGCCAACATAATTGCGGGACTGATTTCGCCCCGCAATTACGCCGGCTGCTGTGCAGCGGGGGCGGGGTGGGGGGCCGGCAACTCGCTGTCCCCATAGACATTCATTATTCACGGCGCGTACACGCCGTAAATAATGTGCATGTCACTTTCTCCCCACTCGGCGGATTCGCCCGGCGGGGAGGAGAGACGGAATCCATAGTTCTCTATGAGAGCAGTGGATTACCGTAATGACTGGGACGGATTCCAGCCGAATTGCAGCGCAGTACGGCGCGCAATACGGCTGCAATCCGTCCCTGAAATAAGCCGTGTGAACAGCCCCTTAAGAAGCAAAAGGAATATTGGCCAAGCCAAGGCATCCTCAAACTGCGGCCCTCCAGCTGTTGGGAAACTACAACTCCCATCATGCATTTATATAATCTATAACAGTGGGAATCATGGGAGTTGTAGTTTCCCAACAGCTGGAGGGCCGCAGTTTGAGGATGCCTGGCCAAGCCAATATCACCCATCTACATACAGCTGTTTCGGGGATTTTGCCCCTCATCAGTGTAGAGCAGAGCGATACTGGCTTGACTGGGTGGGAGGCAGTTGTATGCAGATGGGTGATACCTGCTTGGCTAATATTCCTTTTGCTTCTTAAAGATTCGGTGAATCAGAAGTAAATTGAGGATTTGTTACATCCAATAGAGGGCGCATGAGCTTCCCAGCTCCTTTCCCATAATACCTTGTGATATGCAGATGCTTAGTAGAGGGCAAAAAGGCAATTTCAACTCTACACACCTTAATTTGTGCTCTCCTCAAGGAGAGATGTTCCCCTTTCTCAGCCACTCATTGCCTCCCACCCAGTCAAGCCAGTATCGCTCTGCTCTACACTGATGAGGGGCAAAACCTCCGAAACGGCTGTATGTAGATGGGTGATAGTGGCTTGACTAATATTCCTTTTGCTTATTAAAGATTCAGTGAATCCGAAGCAAATTGAGGATTTGTTACATCCAGTAGAGGGTGCACGAGCTTCCCAGCTCCTTTCCCATAATGCCTTGTGACATGCAGAGGCTTAGTAGAGGGCAAAAAGGCAATCTCAACTCTACACACCTTAACTGGTGCTCTCCTCAAGGAGAGATGTTCCCCTTTATCAGCCACTCATTGCCTCCCACCCAGTCAAGCCAGTATTGCGCTGCTCTACACTGATGAGGGGTAAACCCCCTGAAACTGCTGTATGTAGAGGGGTGATACTGGCTTGGCTAATATTCCTTTTGCTTCTTAAAGATTCGGTGAATCAGAAACATATTGAGGATTTGTTACATTCAATAGAGGGCGCTTGAGCTTCCCAGCTCCTTTCCCATAATGCCTTGTGATATGCAGAGGCTTAGTAGAGGGCAAAAAGGCAATCTCAACTCTACACACCATAACTGGTGCTCTCCTCAAGAAGAGATGTTCCCCTTTATCAGCCACTCATTGCCTCCCACCCAGTCAAGCCAGTATCGCTCTGCTCTCCAATGATGAGGAGCAAAACCTCTGAAACGGATGTATGTAGAAAGGCGATACTGGCTTGGCTAATATTCCTTTTGCTTCTTAAAGATTTGGTGAATCAGAAGCAAATTGAGGATTTGTTACATCCAATAGAGGGCGCTTGAGCTTCCCAGCTCCTTTCCCATAATGCCTTGTGATATGCAGATGTTTAGTAGAGGGTACAAAGGCAATCTCAACGCTACACACCTTAACTGGTGCTTTCCTCAAGGAGGGATGTTCCCCTTTAAAAGTTAGACAGGCAGTCTAAAAATGCACCAGATTTATTACTGTGGCTCGTGCTGTTTGATAAATTGGTGCAGCTTTAGAATTACCTGACTTCCAGACAACTGTGTCTAGAAAAAGTCTTTGCCAAAATTGCACCACTTTTTGGAGCATTTTAAGACACTTTTCTGGTGTAACCACATTAGTAAATGAGGTCGTCTCTTCCTTCCTATAAACAGGGTAACTACCCTGATAAGGGCGACCTGAAGCTGGAACTTGAACTTGCAGTTACAAACCCTGCCATACCCTAAGGGTATGTTCACACGGTGTGATGGATTTGTTTTTGAATCCATTTCGGATTCGAAACAGGCACCCAAAAGCGCTGCGTCAATCGCATCCAAAACGCAGCCAACACACTAGTGTGTGTTTGGATACGAGTTGGATGCAGCAGGATCGCACCCTATAGTTTTAATTAGGGCTTCTGCTGCGTCTTTTGGATCAAGAATTGTCATGTCAATTCTCTGAATGGATCCGAAAGACGCAATGAGATAAGCATCGACAATCACTGGTCTGAACGCCGATGAAAAGCAATGAAAATCACACTGCACATTGCTAGATGCAAGTTTGGGTCTGTTTAGGGTCCAAAACACGGATCCAAACACGCATTTAAAAACAGGTTCAAAAACAGATCTAACACGCCGTGTGAACATCCCCTAAAACAGAAGAAATCCTATTAACCCCCTACTGACACAGGACGTCCTAGTGCTGGTAAAGTTCTATGTAGTGGAATTACTCAGTAATAGTAGTAGTGCTAATTGCAGTTGACATCCGCCGGTAACAGCAGGGAATGGAGCCTGTTCCGTTCCCTTCTGTTTATCCACTAAGACGCCGCGGCGTCTAAATAAATGAGAAGCGGCGCCGTTTCTTACTTAGACTCCTGTTTTACCACTTCCTGCCCCAAACAGAAAGTGGTAACACCACCATATTTGTTCACCCTTTTGTATTGTTTTTACAATGCAGAAAGGTGTACTAACGATCGCGTCCTCTAGTGATCAAGTAGGAAAAAAAAGGTTTTAAGTGTAAAGTAAAATAAAAAAATGCAAAAGTTCAAATCCCCTTCCTTTTGCCATTTTACAAATAAAAAAATTATAAAAAAGTTACACATATTTGGTATCGCCACATCTGTAACAGTCGTAGCTATAAAAATATCACATTGTTTATTCCGTACGCTGAACACCGTAAAAGAAAAAAAAAATACAAACGCCAAAAGTCCCATTTTTTGGGGTCATTCTATGTGCACTAAAAATTTTAATAAAAAGTGATGAGTCACATTTATCCCAAAAATGGTACAAATACAGTAAAAAGTTCACTTCAGCCAGCAAATAAAAAGCACCATCAATCAGGTCCATAGGTGAAAGTACAAAAGAGTTATTAACTAAAAATGCTTCAAGAATTGACATGACGCTTCTTTCTCAGCGCTCAAAACAGCGCCTAAACAAACAAAGAAGCGCCTAAAACGTGCGTATAAACCTCATCGTGTGTGAACTACAATGCTGTTTTACATAGGAATCAATGAAAATGATCTGGGGGCATTTTGGAGGCTTTTTGATGCCGTTTTGGAGCGGAAACACTGCGAAAACAGCGTCAAAATCAGCCGTGTGAACACACCCTTCTGTAGCCTTGTGCACTACAGATTTTAAACACCCTGCATTCAAGTCACTGTAAGGTCGGGTTCACATGGCATATTCAGCGCTTACAGTACGCACTGAAATACGCGTTCATTTTGCTGTTGAAATTACGCACCTGCAAACAAGTCATTTTTCCCAAAAACGAAAACCCGGGGGGCTAAGCCCCGGGCACATCCTCCCCTATATTTTTAAATTTTTTCTGGTGCTGTATGTCCTTTTAAAAGGAGGACATTCATACATTTCAAACACGCGCTACAAGTTTGATCAAAAAAGGTTAAAAGTGTGATTGGCCCCCCCTATTTTTTTATTGTTTCTATGACTTTTGTATTGTACGTTGTTTTGGGCCCCCAAATTTTTGGGGGAAAATAAATTTTGACCGGGCCGGAACCTCTAACCCTTGGGTGAAGGGCCCGTTTAAACTGGTGAAACATGTGGGGAGGGCAGGGGATGATTTTTTTAAATTGGGGATTTCTTTTACCTCTGTTTACCCAAGGGGGCCACCCGCTACAGGGGTTCACAAGAAGTCCTTATTTTTTTTGTGTCCATTAAAATTTGGACGACTCCCAAGTAGGTGGCTTGTGATCCCTTTTCTGGGTTTTGTAAATTGTTATATAAAAGGTTTCCCCGTTGATAGGTTTGGGCTTTCCACCAGACCCTTTAAGAAAAGGAGTTACTCCTTCCTTCAGGAAATAGAAAAGGGTTAAATGGGGGATTTTAGAAAAACAGGGTTTTTTAAAAAGTGTGTAAGAGGTTAAAAGTTAAAAATAATAAAAGTTTCCCTTTTAGTGTTTTTTTAGATAGAGAACTTATAGAGTTTTTAAATTTAAACCCAAGGCAAAATAGAAAAAATTTTTTCTTAAAAAGCCACAAAAATAACGGACCAAAAACCTCTAACAAAAAATAGCCCAGGGATAACAGTGTTGATTTTGCCAGGGCACTGCTGTAGAAAACCCCCCACACCTGACCCCGGAAGTTTCAGTTTTGAAGCTTCTATGGCCCCTTTATTGGGACATATATACGGGGGTCCATAACATATCTGACATCACCTTTATAGCCAGATAAATTTAAAAAAACCCAAAATTCCATTTTTACAAAGATTGTACAAAATAAAGAAACACAGCTGATGGGTACTAAAGTAAAAATTTTCAATCAAAAACCCCGGGTCCCCACATACATGACCTCTTTTTTAACACGTAAATTATCAATTTCCTTGGCTGCGGAAAAACCCGGCTAACGCCCCCCTTACACAGTCCCCCCCTGCGCCCTTTTCTCCTTTTGGGGCCTCCCACTTTACCCATTTCTCCCCCCCCCCTGGCAACAAGCATGGCGGAGGTGTTGGGCCCTTTTCCCCGTCAGACACCTGTTCCTTCCGCCCCCATTCCGCCATTAAACCTTTTTTCCCAACCCCCCCTCCTTAGGTGCAAATTTTGGCCACAAAAACTCCCCCCCAATCTCCAATGGCAGTCGTCCCAACCCACCCTCCAGGCCCCGCCCCCCAAACCCTTCCCCTTTATCACTTCGCCTCCTGGTTTTTTCCACTTTCCCTTTCCCCCTGTTTTCCCCCTACATAATGGGAGCCCCCAAACCCCCCCATCCCCAAAACCCCCCCCCGGGTGGCCCCAAAAATTCCCCTTGCTCCCGCCCCCTTTGGGCCCCTTTCCCGTGGACCTTTTGGGCCACTCAAAAATGGACTTTTCCCGGACCTCGTCCTCACCGTCCCCTTCCCCTTCAACCCTTTCCCAACCTCCACACCCTATATCTAACCACAACCCCGCTTACCCCTTTTCCCCCTATCCTCCCCCCCCCAAACCCAGCCCCTGTCCCCACCAAAAAAAACCCCCCCGCGGGAAACCCCCCCAAAAAAAATAAAACCCCCCAAATCTCTCGGGCTCCTTTTTGGGGATCTCCTCAAACCCAAACCTCGTTGGATGACCCCCCCCCACGGGCCCCCAAAATTTCCAAAAACCCCACCAAACACCTCCAAACCCTTCCTTGGGCACACCCACTCACCCCCACAACAGAAACCCCCAAAACAAAAAAGCAAAACCCCGGGACACCACACCCCCCACCAAACAGCTGGGAGACTTCCCAGAATTTTCCCAACGCCACTTTGGGAAAAAAACCCACTCCCCCCACCCCCCACTTCACCTCAACCAAAATATCACAAAACAACCCCTTTTTAAATCTGGGACTGGCCCACCAAACAGGATTACTTCCCCCAATGTCATATCCCCCCCTGTCCCAAAAACCCCAGAAAAATTTAAAACAAAACCCCCCCCACCCTCCCTTCCGTCTCCCGGGCCCCGCACCTCCCTCCCCCCCCCCTCCTTTCAAACAAATGACCTTTTCCAAACCCACTTTCTAAACAAGACCAACCTCATTTAGAGAAAGCATCAAATTCCCACTGTCCCCCCAACCCCCCCCGGGCCCCCCAACCCAAAACCCCCCCCACCCGGGGCCCACCCACCCGCCACCCCTCTAACCCACAAGTTCCCCCCGCCACCACCTTTCAAATTTCCCCCCAAAATTTTTCTTCTCCCTGTCACCATGAAAAAGCCCCTCTCTACTCTCCAAATCCAACCCCCACTAAACCCTTTAACCTTTAACCACCTTTCCCATCCCAAACCTTTTCCCAACCCCACCCTATTAAAAATCCCCCCCTCTCACCCCATCTTTTCAACCCATCACTAACCTCTTTCATCGTCCCCTTCCCCCATTTTTAAACACCCCCCCACCCTCCCCACCCATCCTGAAAAAACCTTCTCTTTAAACCCCCCCCTCTCTGTCCAAAATCCCCCTTCCCCTCCAAATGCTTCCCTTTTTCTTCGAAACCCTCGAAACAAAAAACGTTTCCCACCTTCAACGGGCCCCCCAATTTTGTCCCCAACTCTCTTTTTACCCCCCTGCAATCCCGGTTTTCCGGGTCCCCTCCTCGACAGGAAACCGCCAAAAAAAAAGTCACCAACGACCCAAATAACCGCAAACCTCAAAGCCTACCTGTGGGTTCTCCTTTAGGGCCCGTCCTCCGCCTTTTGACACTGGGCCCACCTCACTCCTCAAAAACAAATCCTTTCCTCCCTCGGGAACACAGACTCACCTTTTTTTTGGTCTCCTCTACCCACTGATAGGACATTCAGTGTCCCCACACCCCTCGCAAACCCCTCCTCCTCAAAGCCCTCTCTCTGTTGGTGTCCCTCAAGGGGGTCATCCTGGGCCCCCTACTCTTCTCTAAACTACACTCTTGGGCTGGGTCAGCCATAGCATCACAAAGGCTTCCAGAACCACCTGTACTGATGAAACCCAAAATCCCAAAAATCTCCGGGCCCCGACATTAAATCTTTTTTCTGTCCCGGATCCCAACGGGCTGTCATCAATATCCTCCTTCTTCTTTCCCCCCGTCTCCCCAAAAACCCAAATGTTAGAGAAAAACGAATTCAATTCCCTTCCCCAAACCCTCGACCCATCCCCCACCCCTGATCTCTCTTTTCAAAAGTCAATGGCTTCCCCACCCACCGGGCCCCCCAAGTCCCTGCCTTGGGATAAAAAACTTGAATTTCCCCTTTGTCCTTTAAACCCCCAAAAACCCAAAACCCCTTTCCTCCACCCCGCCGCCTCCCCCCCAAAAAAAACTCTCGCATCCGCTCATTCCTTAAAGGGGTGTTATCGTTTCATTAAATGGTCTTCAGAATAAGGGGACAGTGAAAAAAGGGCAACTTTGCAATGTGGATGCATTAGCAAAAGCTGCCTTGTTCTCACAGTGTCCCATATCTTTTTGTTTTTATTTACACTGATATCCAGTGTGGGTCTAATCCCTCCTCCTTGCATTTCACTAGCTGAGAGCTCATTTAAAATTCTGTACAGCCCGGGTCGTTTCAAGGAGCTGTGTGTCTGACTCAGAGTTAGGGGCCGTAGCATTTTCTGTTTAAAAACACCTAGTCAGAAACAGACTTTCAGCAGATTGTACAATGAGAAAACATGACAGTTTTGTCCCTGTGCCTAACTCTCCTGCATACACGCAGATCTGTGCCGTTCTTAGAAAGCTGTAATACATCTCCAGCTGTGAGAGGAGATCAGTGCTCAGATTAGATTGAATGCAGCCTGTGGTATGTATACAGCTCTTATAAAATAAGACTGATAGGGAGAGACACAGTGACATGTGGACTCAGAGGGGGGGAGTCTCATCCAGCATGTGAAGGGGGGATGATGTCACCCAGCTGGGAGGGGAAGAAAACGCCCCTGCTTCACAGAGCTGGGAAGCTAAGAGAAGTGTGAATCAGCCGAAGTAAGGAAGCGATACATCCCCTTTAACCCTGTCACTACAAAAATGCTGTTCCATGCCCTTGTCATCTCCCGCCTCGACTACTGCAACATCCTTCTCTGCGGTCTCCCATCGAGCACTCTTGCTCCCCTTCAATCCATTCTCAACTCTGCTGCCCGTCTATCCACCTCTCTCCTCGCTACTCCTCTGACTCTCCCCTCTGCCAATCCCTGCACTGGCTACCCAATGCACAGAGCATTAACTTCAAGTAACTAACCATTACCTACAAGGCTCTCCATGACCTCTCTCCTCCATACATCTCTGCTCTAATCTCCAGATACTCCCCCTCACGCAACCTCTGCTCCTCACAGGACCTTCTTCTCTGTTTTCCTCTTGTCCCCTCCTCACACAACCGTCTCCAGGATTTCTCTCGTGCCTCCCCCATACTCTGGAACTCCTTAACCCAAAACATCAGACTCTCCCCAACTTTCACCAGCTTCAAAAGCAACCTGAAAACCCGTCCCTTCAGGACTACCTATAACCTACAATAACCCTGCTGTCACTACTTCCTCCACAAACATGTCTGCCCCTCACCTTCTGTCTCTTTCCCCCTTCCTTGTAGATTGTAAGCCTTCGCGGGCAGGGCCCTCTCTCCCTCTGTTCCTGTTGTTAGTCACAGATTGTCACTATTGTAAATGTTCGACTTATGTTATGTATGTAACCCCCTGAATGTACAGCGCCCTGGAATCAATGGCGCTATAAAATAAATAATAATACTAACTTAGGGGATGTTCACACCGCGATTTTTACATATGTTTTCGGGTACGTCTTATGGACCGAAAAACGGACCCCAAAACGTATTTAACAATGTTCAGTGTGATTTACATTGATTTCAATGTAAAACACGTATGGTAGCTATTTACATACGTCTTTCGGATGCGTTTAATGGATCCGATCAAAGAATTTACATGTTAATTCTTGATCCGTTTGACACAGCAGGTGCCCTATTTAAAACTATAGGGTGCGTTTCTGCTGATTGAGAAACACTGTGTAAACATACCCTTAGCTGCAAGTTGTTTATAGATCCCGTCTAAGTCCTGCAGACATGATGGTCACGATAGAATACATGATCCCAGAAGCTGGTTGCTAGTGCTGCATGAAGCTCCATTTTTGCAGGTGTTCCTCGTGGGCCACAGTTTTTGGCTTTCTGGGTATGACTTATTTTGATATGAATATGCATTAAAGTTCTAAGGGCAACATGTATGAAGGGGGCTGCAACATTTTTTTTGCCGTGCTTTGAGTCAAACAAACTGTCGTATGGCAAAACTTGGAGCAGTCTACGCCATATGCAACAAATTTGAATGTGCCAAAGATGCGGGGGCATGTCACACCAGATTTGTACAAATGCACCAAAATTGCACCAAAGTTTGGCACAAAACTGTCGTACAAATCCATACCAGTTTCAAAGTGGCATGGCTGAGAATTCTTTTGCCGTAGAACGGGACACATTTATAAGGTGCTGTGAAACACTTTCATACAAACTGTTGGATCGTACACTATGAGAAATAGGGGTAGACATGTGAGTCGGCGCCAGGTTCATACATGCCCCCCTATATGTTGAAAGTTAGAAGATTTATTCATTTTTAACCCCTTAATGACCACTCATTGTCTTTTGATGGCGGCTGGATCATGTTCTCTGTTGATAGCGACGCCAAAAGACGTCATTGCTTACAGAGGGAGTTTGCAGCTTCCAGCGCTGCAGCTGTGCTAGGGACAGAGCTGTAGTTAAAGGGGTTGTCTTGTTCCAGCATTTGGCAGCCTTTTGTGATAGTTGCTCAAGCAGAGCTTGTGAAGTGGAAGGGCGTGTTTCTCCTCCCATAAGGGAGTATCTTCTCTCTCTGTAGACATGCCCCATGGTGTGCATGTGATGATTCATTCTGTGTGAGCTGGGGGAAGGGAGAGGTTCTCAGCTGTGATTGGAATCACTGGACGTGATAAGCTAAGTGTAACTCGATGGTGTATATCTAAATTTCTTGCTCTCTCTAAATACACTGTAACCAGAATGGCCGTTTGACAGTCAGGACTTTTTTTTCTCTGTCTCTCTCACTCACACAGTGATATATCCTGCAGATTATTACACCTCTGACCTCTACAGATCTGCACAACAAAGCTATACGCTTTATCTGTTTACATGGGACTGCACATCTGAGTCAAAAAGGGATTTACATGGGACTGCACAGTACAGTTGTGTTCTCTGTCTGTGATTTATGTGGGACTGCACATCTGTATCACAAAATTGATTTACATGGGACATCAGATCTGTGTAACAAAATTGTTTTATGTGGGCCTGCACAGTACAGCTGTGTTCTCTCTCTGTATGTAGTTTGCGTGGGACTGCACATCTTACATGGAACTGCTGTGTACAGCTGTGTTCTCTCTCTTCCTCTTCCTCTCATACCTTCCCCGCCGGGCTCAAACACTGTTGCTAACCACAAATAAAGCAGCCTGTTCTCATAAACCATAGCACTTTGTTAATGGTAACCAAGGACATACATGCTTAGATTTTGGGCCCTCTCATTTTAAACTACGATCTTCATAGTGAGACAACCCCTTTAACAGCTCTGTTGCTAGAGCAGTCTCTGTGAACAGCAGGGACGCAAGAAAGCCTCAGATCCCCACCTTTCAACCCTTTAATTTCCGCAGTGCATGACCGCAGCATAATGAAAGGGGTTTCCCATGCTCCATCAGGTCACCCGGATTGGTACTGGTCCATCTTGGTGTCGGTAAATTCCTATATAGTGGGATTACTCGGTACTCCTGCTGAATACGTGGCTGGTGTCTGCAGTTCATTAAATCTGACACCTGCTGGTAACAGCAGGACACTGAGCCGGGTCCGTTTCCTGCTGTTTAACCTTCTTAACCCCACGGTCACTAAGTGAATGGGAAACGGTGCCACGCATCGTTCCTCACTGCAATCGGCACCCCCGCTGCGAGATCACAGAGTGCCGACATGTTAACATGGAGGCTGCCAGGTAATTGTTTCTTTCACTTTCTACACCAGATAGGAAGTGATAGGAACTGCCATCTTTGAACACCCTTCTGTATTGCTTATACAGGGCAGAAGGGTGTGCTGACAATTGCACCCCCTAGTGGTCAAGTACCCTAGGAGGACTAAAGGTTATTGTAAAAAAAAAAAAAAAAGTTTAAACCTATTAAAAAGAGTAAAATATTTTAAAAGTTCAAATCACCCCCTTTTGCCATTATACAAATAAAAAAAGATAACCATAATTGGTATTTCCATGTCCGTAAAAGTCTGAGCTATTAAAATATAACATCCTTTATTCTGTAGTCTGAACACCATAGAAGGAAAACAATTCCAAACGCTAAAATTGCGTTTTCTTGGTTATTTCACGTTTCCTAAAAATTGGAAAAAAGTGATCAAAAAGTCACATCCATCCCAAAATGGTACCAATCAAAAGAGCACTTCAGCCCACAAAAAATGCACCATTTGCAAAAAAGTTGTCGCAGAAAATGGTGCTGTGGCGAAAATTTAAGAAATACAGAATGTTTTGATTTTTTCACAGTACTAAAACATAACAAAAACCCTACATAGTTGGTATTGATGGAATCATATCAACCTGCAGAATACAGAGAACACATTATTTATATCGGAGAGAGAACGCTGTAAAAATAAAAATAGTGCAAGAACTTTTTTTTATCACATTTCGGTATTCCAGTTTATTCTGGTACAGTCAATGACACCATTAGAAAGGTAATCTTGTCCTTCAAAATAAAAGCCCTCATATGTTTATATAGATGGAAAAATAAAAAAGTTATGGCTATTGGATGGCAGGGAGGAAAAAAATTGAAGAGCCATATTATTATGACCGTCTGTCAGGAAAGGGATAAACATGTAGGCAAAGGTAAAAAAAACCCCAAAAAAAACTGTTACAAAATACATTGTTTTTCTGATTTTGCTTCCATTCAGAGTTAGATCAGTTCTTATATCTTGCTTGTGTACTCAAGCTTCTTTATGTTTCTGACCACCTCTATGTGCTTTTACAGTGGCCGGGATGGCGACCTCATTCCCTGCTCATTAACAGATTTTAGCCCTTTAGAGCTCTGTAGCCTTGGGCCCTGCTGTTAAAACCCCTCGATTAACAATGTCCTTCTAGTAAAATTAGCTAGGAATAGCAGCGCTGAAATCACTGCTTTAGATTCGCTCACAGCCTGAACAGGAAGTAGGAGCCTGAAGCTGGCTGTGAAAACAGCAGGCACTGTGAAATAGCATGGTGAGAACATTCCTTTAACCCTTTAAGCACCAGGCCTGAAAAAAGGCCTTAAAGGGGTTGTCTCACTACATTGATTCATCTGACCTCAGTCCTGTTTTCTTGGTTTCACTATGAATTCAGGGGCGTGTTTCCTGGCTTCCACTAGGCTGCAGTAGAAGCCAGGTCTGTACCTATAGCAACCAGTGCTGGCAGCCTATCAGGATAGACCAAACAGGTCTGTAGCTATAGCGACCTGAGGAGCTGATGCAGCCCCTGATGCAGGGGATATCTCAGAATAGGTAGGACACAGTTAATGGAAATATATTGCAAAGTGACTTGTTTTTGCAAGATCTTTAACATAAAAAACAATCCTTGTAGCGAGACAACCCCTTTAATGACCAGCAACATTTTTTTTTCGTTTTTTGCCTCCTTTTAACAGTCATAACCTTATTTTTTTAATGACGCAGTTGTATGAGGACTTGTTTTTTGGGAACATAGCTTGTGTTTACCTATAGACTACTGCAGAATTTCTTTTTAATTTTTTTTACACCATTCTGCAGGTTATTATGGCCGTGTGGACACCTAATATGTGTAGTTTTTCAGATTTTTTTTTGTAATGTAGGCACAATAATTTTTTACTACATTTTTTATTTATTTTATTTTTTCCACATTTTTTACATCTTTTTTTAATCCTATGAAGAGATATCTATTTTACTTTTTTTTTACACTTTTACACATATTTATGTATGCTAATACAGTATAATCTGTGTCAGTTTAACACAGGCTGCAGTCAGCGCAGTACACAGTAAGGTGTGGCCTGACCGCATACTTAGGGTATGTTCACATGGTGTAATTGCACAGAATATTTTGGCGCATAATTGCGCTGCAATATGCCCGAAATGTGCCCCGCAATTATGGTAATTCATAGCTCTCATATGGAGCTATGAATTACACCTGCCTGTCCCGGTGTACAATACGCGCATATTCTACACCGGGAGTAAGAAGCGACATGTCACTTCTTGCTGGCATTTACGTGCCGTGGATGATAGAAGTGAATGGAGCCGGCCCTTCTGTCTATTAGAAGTACACGCTGGCCAGCACGTACTTCTAAAACGCCCGGCGTATTGCACCGCATAGATATGCGCCACAATACGCTGTGTGAACATACTCTTACTATGCAGACAGCCCAGGGGCTGCTGAAGGTCCCCAGGGTTGACTCTATAGATGTTCCCCAGGCTCCATTTGGTCACCAGGAGTCCCGATGACCCAGTGAAACAGGGAAATGCCCTATGACTATGCTGCAATCAATGGGTTAAGCGCCGGGGTGCAGAGGCTTCCTCTGCTCCCCAGCTTTCACAGAGACTGCTCTAGGAACAGAGCAGTTAACTACAGCTCCGTTCCTAGCACAGATACAGTGCTGTGAGCTGCAAAATTCCTCTTCGTCTATAGTCGGTGGGTTACAAGTGGTTACAATGCCAAGTGTGCTGAGTATTGTGCCCCCATCAGTACAAGCACACCAGGTTAGTAGATTAACCTCCGTTTACCCATTTCGGGTCATTATACTATGGAAGGGTGGCACCTTCTCTCCTTCATACCCCTCTTGTGTTTTTTTCACATACTGGCACCTGCTGAGATGGAATATACAGAACCCAAAACGTAGTGATAGACAGTGCCAAGTTGACATATGGTTGGGGTGTTCATTGGCTATTTGCATAAGATTGCTATAGAGAGTTTTTCAGAGCCTGAATGGAGTATATTACAAAGAGAAATAAGAGTGAGCTGTTGTAATGGCGCCCATCAGATGTTATCTGAGGCCCCCGGGCCCCTAAAAAACTCTAAAAGGGCCACCTATGTGTCAGAGGGATTTGTTGTGTGGGGGCCTGCTCGAATGCCAGGGCCTGGTATGACTGCTATCTCCGCACCCTCTGTAGCCACAACTCTTGTAATAAACCTCAGATATTCAATTATGTAATGTATAAAAGAAATTCGAACTCCATAATGATAAAATAAGAGGAAGATGGCTGAAGTGGTTTACCGAAATCCCAATACTGTCATATGTAATATAATCGCCCGTGATCAAAACCTTCAGGATCATTTATTTTCTTTAATGTATCTCAGTAAAACGTCTTGGCGCCATGCCACCAGGCCTGTCCAATATCATCCCGCGTTTTCTAAAAGAAGACATTTATCTGATTAAAATAGTGGAAGCCGGCAATGTCACCTTCAGCTACTCCCAGTAATTAAGAATGAAATTGCTTGGGATTAAGTCATCCTATCTGAAATGATAAAATATTGGGTAGCTGTTAAATGGCTTTAAATCAACGGCAGCGAGACTGTAATCTCGTACAAGTTTCATTGCTGCGTCCTGTATGTTGTGGGAGAGCGAAAAATTTCACTTAAAGGAACACTCCAGACACAACTGATCCAACGTGTTATGCCTATTGCAGGGGGTGGAGCATGACCCATGGTTCAAGAAGATCCATGGGTCATTGTCTACCCTCTTGGGCCCTGCACTTAGCATTATACCTTGTGTTAAAGGGATTTTACCATGATAGAAAATGACGGCTTATCGCTAGGATATGCCATTCACAGCGCAGACTGGAGAGCCGGTTGTACTTGCACAGTCACTCTCCATTCTGTTCTATAGGAGTTCCAACTAGAGCTGAACATTCCGCTCCCCTGTACTCGGAAATCCCTTAGAATAGAACGGAGAGTTGTCCACAAGTGGGACCTGCTCTCCAGTCTGCACTGTGAGTTTCAGGGCCCATTCCAGAGGTGGGCTCCGTACCTATCAGACTATGATGGCCTATCCTGGCATTCTGTCTTCATGGTAGAACCAAGGGGCGTCGCTAGGCAGTTTAAATCAGGGCATGAGCCCCAGACAAAATGTCTGCTGCCCAGGAACAGTGACAGCAACCCAGCCCTCCTCTCCTGAGCTCCCCTTAGAGCTCCAGCACATGTATACTACTCATCAGTGTGCGATATTTGTGTAAATACTGCCCCATTGTGAAATATTATATATATATATATATTATATATAATATATATATAATATTATATATGTTAATATTTATATTTATATTAATATAATATATATATACACACACACCACACACACTACACCTGTCTGTATTATTATATATATTTACACCAGGGGTAGTGTGTATGTATATTCATACATAAATATAATATACACACAAGGACAGTATATACATGTATAATGTGTGTATAATAGTATAGTATAATGGTGTGTTATATTTGTGTATATACTTTTCCTGTGTGTAACGACTGAGCAGGTACCATCCATCCACAGCAGGAGCTGTCTGAAGAATTAAAACAGCAGTCAAGCAAATAAAGTGAAAAATTAAAAACACATACACATATACAACCTTTTTCCCATTAGAAATGCTTATCATTGAAAAAAATTGTAAAAAAAAGTATACATATATTTGGCATCACCACGTGCGTATCAACCCTGTGCTATAAAACTGATATTTTACCTCCATAAGTTCTGCTACAAAAGTAAATACCAAGCAATGCAGAGATTAATTTTGTTTTATCCTGCTGCAAAAAAAATGGAATAAATAGCGATTAAAAAGTCCCGTGGAAAAAAACAGGTTATACCGCAAAAAACGCCCTTAGAGAGGTTCGTCAAAATAAAAATAAAAAAATTATGGGGTTTCTAGAAAGGGGGAAAAGGGAAAAAATAGGTAAAAATTACGACCACCCATTGCTAAGGGGTTAAAGTAAACTTGTCAGGTAGTTTATCCTGCCCTATGTGAGAGCAGGGTGTGATAAAGGGAGAGAAGCAGAGCTCTGTGATATATAGGGTTATATGATAGAGGAGAGGAGCTGAGCTCTGTGATATATAGGGTTATATGATAGAGGGAAAAGGGAAGCTGAGCTCTGTGATATATAGGGTTTTATGATAGAGGAGAGGAGCTAAGCTTCTGTGATATATAGGGTTATATGATAGAGGAGAGAAGATTAGCTCTGTGATATATAGGGTTATATGAAAGAGGAGAGAAGCTGAGCTCTGTGATATATAGGGTTATATGATAGAGGAAGGGAAGCTGAGCTCTGTGATATATAGGGTTATATGATAGAGGGAGAGAAGCTGAGCTCTGTGACATATAGGGTTATATGATAGAGGAGAGAAGCTGAGCCCTGTGATATATAGGGTTATATGACAGAGAAGGGAAGCTGAGCTCTGTGATATATAGGGTTATATGATAGAGGGAGAGTAGCTGAGCTATGTGGTATATAGGGTTATATGATAGAGGGGGAGAAGCTGAGCCCCGTGATTTTATAGGGTTATATGACAGAGAAGGGAAGCTGATCTCTGGTGATATATATGGGTTTATGATGAGGAGAGAAGCTGAGCTCTGATATATAGGGTTATATGATAGAGGGAGAGAGAAGCTGAGCTCTGTGGATATATATGGTTATATGATAGAGGAGAGGAGCTGAGCTCTGTGATATATAGGGTTTATGATAGAGGGGAGAAGGAGCTCCTGTGACATATAGGGTTATATGATAGAGGAGAGAAGCTGAGCCCTGTGATTTTATAGGGTTATATGACCCGAGAAGGGGAAGCTGATCTCTGTGATATATAGGGTTATATGATAGAGGAGAGAAGCTGAGCTCTGATATATAGGGTTATTTTGGGTTAGAGGGAGGGGGAAGTGAGCTCTGTAATATATAGGGTTATATGATAGAGGGAGAGAAGCTGAGCTTTGTGACATTAGGGTTATATGATAGAGGAGAGAAAGCTGAGCCCTGTAATATATAGGGTTATTATGATAGAGAAGAGAAAACTGATCTCTGTGATAAAATTAGGGTTATTATGATAGAGAAAAAGGAGCTGAGGCTCTGTGATATATAGGGTTTTTATGATAGAGAAGAGAAGTGATCTCTGTGTATATAGGGTTATATGATAGAGAAGAGGAGCTGGGGCTCTGTTATATATAGGGTTATATGATAGAGGAGAGAAGCTGAGCTCTGTGATATTAGGGTTTATATGATAGAGGAGAGAAGTTGAGCTCTGATATATAGGGTTATATGATAGAGGGAGAGAAGCTGAGCCCTTTGATATATAGGGTTATATGATAGAGAAGAAAAGCTGATCTCTGTGATATATAGGGTTATATGATAGAGGAAGAGAAGCTGAGCTCTGTGAATTTTTTAGGGTTTTAGATAGAGGAGAGAAGCTGAGCTCTGTGATACATAGGGATATATGATAGAGGAGAGGAGCTGAGCTCTGTGATATATAGGGTTATATGATAGAGGAGAGAAGCTGAGGTCTGACACACATAGATTTATATGAGTTGGAGCAGGATTTCTGAGTAAAAAGCAGCATTAATCCTGATAGGACTCCTTAAAAAGGGGTTTTACTACAAAGTAAAATTGATGTGGGAAGCTTGCAAATTTTGTTTTAGCTGCTCCCTTAGGTTTTATCATTTCATTAAATGGTCTTCAGAATAAGGGGACAGTGAAAACAAGCAACTTTGCAATTGGATGTCATTAGCAAAGCTGTCTTATATTCACAGTATTCCTTATCTTGTGTTTTTGTTTACATGAATCCAGTCCTGGTCGAATCCCTCTGGATCCCTCCTCCTTGCAATTCACTAGCTGAGAGCTCATTTACATTCTGTACAGCCCCTGGGTCCATTCACGGAGCTGTGTCTCTCACTCAGAGTAAGGGACCGTCACATTTTCACTTTATACAGGCAGAAGAAACAGAATTACACTGAAGGGCTTACACAATCAGGAAATAGCACAATTTGTGTCGATCCCTGCCTGACTCAGAGTTGGGGGCCGTAGCATTTTCTCTCTCCACACCCAGCAGAAACAGACTGCAACAGATTCTACAATGAGAAAACATAACAGTTTTGTCCCGGTGCCTAACTCTCCTGCATAGAAGGGAGATGTGTGCCGTTCATAGAGCATCTCCAGCTGTGAGAGGAGCAGAGTTCAGTGGCTCAGTCTAGAGTGAATGCAGCCTGTGGTATGTATACAGCTCTTACAAAATAAGACTGCAGGGAAAGACACAGTGACATGTGGACTCATAGAGGGGGGGGGGGAGTCTTGGGAGCCAGCATGCACAGTGAAGGGGGGGATGATGTCACCCAGCTGGGAGGGGAAGAAACGCCCCTGCATTTCCAGAGTTGAGAAGCTGAGAGCAGTGTGAATCAACCGAACTAAGGAAGCGATACATTCCCTTTAATGATTCATACGGTATAGCTCGTCTCTAAGGGATACAACCAGTGACAAGAGCTCCTCAGTCCTCTCCGCACATGCTCAGACATCACCTCTCCTCTCAGGCACCTGCTGTCAGCCTCTTTCCTGCTTAGTAATCCCACCAACTCACTGTTGAGCAAGTGTTCAACCCCAGGTGCATTCACTCTAATCCTGTCCTCTGTACTCTTTAAAAATTAGTCAGTGCAACCTATGACCCCTATGCTAAAAGGGAGACATGCTAACCACTCAGCTGCACTGTAGCTACTTACAGTTCTTTACATAAACAAACCTTTGTTTGACTAGAGTGAGCACACTGTGGGCGAATGCATGGTAATGTCAAGCCTGCTGGGTCACATGATGTGCAGTTCAAACAAATCATACACGTCCCCTTTTGAACACACTGAAAGCTGATGCAGAACAAACCAGACATGAAATGCCTTTGTGGTAAAAACCCATTAAGTGAAAGTTCTGCTGACCCCAGGACCGGGTGAGCACCTGCCTTTTTGGTCTTTACCAGGTACATATCTATCCGTGGGATCCCAGGTGCGCTTCTTCTTTTGCAGAACATCCTATTCCTCTGAAGTCGCCGTTGTGCACCACGTGGAATACACCTACTACAGTGCTGCTAACCCCGTGACATATACTGATTGACAGTTTTTAGCACAAAAAACAATAATCATCTCTTTTTGCAACTCACCCCTTTTACCCATGATGGCAACAAGGGATATGTGTGCAGATAGCCTTTCACAAACTGTACCTTATATACCAACCAAGCCAGCTCACCACATGTGACTTTCTTCATGCGCTATGTACTGCTGACATCAGGAAAGCAGGAGGTGTTCATAATAATGTGACTCAACTGTGTATATCCACCGAGCCAAAGCTGCATTTTGCTGCAACAAAGTTACTCTATTGCTGCATCTCCCTTCACATGGCTGGATAACCAAAGCAAGTTTAAGAGGTTAAGCCATTCGCTCTAAACGGTTTTATGATGACAGGCTTTGACACTTAGGAAAGATTTACATGCTCCTTTAAATATGATCTACGTGCACTTTGCCGACAGGAGGCTTTAAAAGTCAGAGGTGTAAGGTCAGAGGTCGGGGCAATAGCTCAATCATGAAGAGGTGCATATTTCATATATGGATGTACAACTGTATCAAGGGAATGAGATATTGCCCTACAGCACAGGCAGGCATGTTACATTCCTAACACTTACTTGGAGATCTGTCATGTCTGTGTAGATATCTTCCTTATTGGTGCAAATATGGAGAAGGAGACACATTTTTTAAATTTTGGATTAAGAAACAGCACATGATCTGCTATGACCCCAAATAGAATAGAGCACTCAAGGAGATGTCCATGTTTGTTTAATGGGACATTACAATTAAAATATTTTTTACACATATTGACAAGTAATATAAAATCCTGTCTGAAGCCAACACTACGGGAAGATATAGATACAGGAAAGGAACATGTGGAGTCATTATTGATGTGTACATATAAACCCTTTTCTTTTATGAAAGCCACAGGTTTCTGTTTCCCAATTTATGTTGGGGTAGTTGAAGTCGCCCATAATAACAGCCTCATTATGATTAGCTGCCTCATCTATTTGTCTGAGGAGTACATCTTCCATGAGTTCTGGTATATGGTGGCCTATAGCAGACCCCTAATAAAATTTTATATAATACTAATCATAATGAGGCTGTTATTATAGGTGGCTGTTATTATGGGCGACTTCAACTACCCCAACATCAATTGGGAAACTGAAGCCTGTGGCTCTCATAAAGGGAAAAGGATTTTGTCAATAACTAAAGATAATAACCTTTCCCAACTGGTGAAAAGATCATATCTGTAATGCGATTTGAACTACCTCAACATGAATTGGGAGACTGAAACCTGTGGCTCTCATAAAGGAAAAAGGTTTTTGTCAATAACTAAAGATAATTACCTTTCCCAATTGGTGCAAAGATCATATCTGTAATGATGGGGACAGTAAAAATAAGCACATTTGCAATTGGTTTGTATTACCTAAATCATTAAGTATAGCAGCTATTAGCTAATCTGTGTGTTCCACACCTAAAACTGCAGCCTGGGGTTAGGCCATGCCCCGTTTGCTGTGATTGGCTGCCTGCACTCTCTGTGCTCACTCCTCTTTGAGTTATGTGAAACAGCTTGCCTGTGCTTCTTCTAGTGATAGCTGTAATGGCTGCTGTGCTTCTCTCACAGTGATAGCTCTAATGGCTGCTGCGATACTCTCACAGTGACAGCTCTATAGGCAGGATCTTCTTCCGGCGGGCCGCTGGGGTCCGGGCCGCAGGGCCGGCTCGGTTCACCCGCCGAGGCGCGCTACAGGTGCCGTAATGGTCACATCAGCGACCGGACCCCCGTGGCAGGGGACCGACAGGCCCCCCTCGCCACACGGCTGCACAGCCGGGTCACTGACCCAGCCATGCAGCCATCACGGCCGCCGCCTGCACCGCGCGGTGCAAGCAGCGGCCGAGGCTTAACAGCCGGGATCTTCTGATCCTGTCTGTTCAGCTCCCAGGAGGCCACGGGGTAGTTGCGCGATGTGATGATGTCATTGCGCGCCCGCTCCGCGTCCCGCACACTGCTGCCGGCGGCCGCTCCGGGGAAGAGGACAGAAGAGAAGCAAAAGACTTCAGGTAAGTATTGTTTTTATTTATTTTTTTAAAACTACTAGCCCTGTCTGCCTATATACCTGCCCTGTCTACCTACACTCACCGGCCACTTTATTAGGTACACCTGTCCAACTGCTCGTTAACACTTAATTTCTAATCAGCCAATCACATGGCGGCAACTCAGTGCATTTAGGCATGTAGACATGGTCAAGACAATCTCCTGCAGTTCAAACCGAGCATCAGTATGGGGAAGAAAGGTGATTTGAGTGCCTTGAACGTGGCATGGTTGTTGGTGCCAGAAGGGCTGGTCTGAGTATTTCAGAAACTGCTGATCTCCTGGGATTTTCATGAGCCCCTTGGTACCAATTGAGCATCGTTGCAACACCTTGTGGAATCTATGCCACGAAGAATTGAGGCAGTTCTGAAGGCAAAAGGGGGTCCAACCCGTTACTAGCATGGTGTACCTAATAAAGTGGCCGGTGAGTGTATATACTGCCCTGTCTACCTATATACCTGCCCTGTCTACCTATATACTGCCCTGTCTGCCTATATACCAGCCCTGTCTACCTATATACCAGCCCTGTCTACCTATATACTGCCCTGTCTACCTATATACCAGCCCTGTCTACCTATATACCTGCCCTGTCTACCTATATACCAGCCCTGTCTACCTATATACCAGCCCTGTCTACCTATATACCTGCCCTGTCTACCTATATACCTGCCCTGTCTACCTATATACTGCCCTGTCTACCTATATAACAGCCCTGTCTACCTATATACTGCCCTGTCTGCCTATATACCAGCCCTGTCTGCCTATATAATGCCCCTGCTACCTATAAGTGGCCCTGTCTATATACTAGCCCTGCCTGCCATATACTGGACCTGTCTGCCTACATACTGGCCCTGCCTGCCTACATACTGGCCCTGACTGCCTACATATTGGCCCTAGCTGGCTAATTACTGCCCCTCCAGGGAAGAGGACAGAAGAGGAGCGAAAGACTTCAGGTAAGTATTGTTTTTATTTATTTTTTTAAAACTACTAGCCCTGTCTGCCTATATACCTGCCCTGTCTACCTATATACTGCCCTGTCTACCTATATACCAGCCCTGTCTACCTATATACTGCCCTGTCTACCTATATACCAGCCCTGTCTACCTATATACTGCCCTGTCTACCTATATACCAGCCCTGTCTACCTATATACTGCCCTGTCTACCTATATACCAGCCCTGTCTACCTATATACTGCCCTGTCTACCTATATACTGCCCTGTCTGCCTATATACCAGCCCTGTCTACCTATATACTGCCCTGTCTACCTATATACTGCCCTGTCTACCTATATACCAGCCCTGTCTACCTATATACCAGCCCTGTCTACCTATATACTGCCCTGTCTACCTATATACCAGCCCTGTCTACCTATATACTGCCCTGTCTGCCTATATACCTGCCCTGTCTGCCTATATACCAGCCCTGTCTGCCTATATACTGCCCCTGTCTACCTATAAGTGGCCCTGTCTATATACTAGCCCTGCCTGCCTATATACTGGCCCTGCCTGCCTACATACTGGCCCTGACTGCCTACATACTGGCCCTAGCTGGCTAATTACTGCCCCTGGCCCTACCTGGCTAATTACTGGCCCTACCTGGCTAATTACTGGCCCTACCTGGCTGATTACTGGTGGCAGCCCCAGCTACCTGGCTAGTTACTGGGGGCAGTCCTAGCTACCTGGCTAGTTACTGGGGGCAGCCCCAGCTTCCTGGCTAGTTACTGGGGGCAGCCCCAGCGACCTGGCTATTTACTGGGGGCAGCCCCAGCTACCAGGCTAGTTACTGGGGGCAGCCCCAGCTACCTGGCGAGTTACTGGGGGCGATCCTAGCTACCAAATTAATGGAGGAAGGCCCTGTTTACCTGCCTAATGGGGGTCTACCTATTTACATGCCACTTATCTGACATTTTTTAATTTCTAATTTTTAGGGTCTAACATACGCTGTTTAGGGAATTGATAGGAAAGTGGTAGAAAAGAGAGGAGTCTAAGATGTATTTGTGGTAAATTCTACAGGGACGAGTAGAGTAGGACGAGTCTTCAGTGTATATCTTTAACTGCCAGATATAACACGCTCATATAACACAGCTTTATACACTCTACTTGCAGTTCGCATTTCTCACATTTGTTTCACCATTTCAGGCTGTATGTATAACTGTTTAGACCAATGCAGGTGTTCTGGTTACAGGGAGCTTGTGGAGGGAGGTGACAGCTCTCCAGGTATGAGAACTGACCACTGCAGGAGGTCTGCAGAACTCTGACATCCTTTCTCCTCCACTGCTCTCGCAGAATGATGATGATGACTTAAGAGGGAGCAAGGAGGCAGTGGGATGATGTCACCAGTCTTCAGTGAGGGAAGGTTTTATCTAAGTCTGTCTAGAGAACACTAGAGTGATCATTCTGTCATGAGACTACATGTACTGTAGATAACCTGTAACTTTAGTAAACAAAATTACACACTGCTATACGCCTTGAAAATGCCATGTGAAAATGAATAAAAACAAACACAAAACCCTGTTTCCCTAATAAGAGAACTTTAGTTTATTATTATTATCAGCATTTTTTTAAAGGGGTTTTGCCATGAGTGGGGAACATGTCCGCCACTCACAGCGCCAGCTGGAGAGCTGGCCGCCCTTGCACAGTCACTCTCCATTGTATTCTATGGGATTTCCGAGTACAGCTGGGTGGCACGTTCGGCTCTGCTCCGAACTCTCATAGAACAGACTGGAGAGTCATGTGTAAGCGCGACTGACTCTCCAGTCTGCACAGAGAAATTCGGGGGCACGTTCCTGAGATAAGTGCGGGTCCCAGAGTTGGGACCTGCATCTATCAGCTAATGATGCTATATCCTTGT
The DNA here is from genome assembly GCA_025379985.1 of Phyllomedusa bahiana. Taxonomy (NCBI): domain Eukaryota; kingdom Metazoa; phylum Chordata; class Amphibia; order Anura; family Hylidae; genus Phyllomedusa; species Phyllomedusa bahiana. The sequence continues at coordinate 52,932 of JAODAL010013164.1, forward strand.
CATGGGTGTCGCGGAACCGCTGCCCCCCGCGCCGCCCCCTGCCCGCAGGGGTTCCGGTGCGGGTGCCGCGGCTGCCCGGACCATTCCCCTGCTGCCCGGGAAACCGGCACTTACCATCCACGCTCCGGTGTACACTGCCCCTGTCTGTTCCGGCCGCCGCACACGTACCCGGTGTCCTAAGGCGCGCGACGGCTGGTCTGGATTTAAAGGGCCAGCGCCCCAGTAATTGGTTATTGCTGGGCACTGGACCTATTTAAGGAACACGCCCCCAACACACCTTGCCAGTTCGTTTAGTGTGTTTAGCAAGTCTTGAGAGTGCTCAAAGTCTGTCTGATCATCCATGTACCAGTCCGTTCCGCTTTTTCCTGACCTTGCCTATTTGCCGCCTGTCCTGACCGTCTGCCTGTCTCTGACCACGAACCTCTGCCGCCTGCCCTGACTTCCTGCCTGTCCCCGACTACGCCTCCGGATTACGTTTCTGTACCATGCATTACCCCGGCCGCCATCGCAAGCAAGTCACGTCAGGGGTAACGACCTGGTAGCCTCACGCCGCAGGGAAGTCCCATCCCGCTTTGCGGAGGCTCTGGTGAATACCGGGGGCTACTTAGACTCCGTTCCTTGGTGTGGCTTACACCAACGCTTGCGGTGGTCCAGCGAATCCACCAAACCCGTTACAGTACGAACTGGCCATGGATTCCGCCAGGGTACCCTTGCCCGTTCTTCGGGACGTCTTGACGGCTGTCGTCCAGCAGTGCCAGCGTATTGACCAGCTCGCCAGCACCAGTTGCACCTGCATCAGGACCTTCCCTACATCTGCCGCTTCCGTCACGTTATGATGGAGATCCCAGGAAATGCCGTTGCTTCATTGGTCAATGCTCCATCCACCTGGAGATGTTGGGGCACCAATTCCCCACCGAGCGGGCTAAGGTAGCCTTTATAATTAGCCTCTTGTCGGGAGAGGCAAGTCCATCCCGCTTTGCGGTGGGCTCTGGTGAATACCGGGGGCTACTTAGACTCCGTTCCCTGGCGTGGCTTACACCAACGCTTGCGGTGGCCCAGCGAATCCACCAAACCCGTTACAATCCTAATGATATGCCATCATTGTCTATGGTGGCAAAACCCCTTTTTAATTTACACAAAATTTGGTTTTCTCTTTTTAAAAAAAATTTGATTCAATCTTAAAATCCTTAATTTAACCCTTTTAGGGTAAAAACAGCAAAAAAAAAAAAAAAATATACAGAATTCATTTTTTGGTTCTTCCCAAAAAAGTAAAAAAACAAAACAACCAAATCAGAAAAAAAAAAACCACAACACCAGGGACCTCATATTGACTTTATAATACCACAACATCTTGACCACAAACCACAACAAAGGGGACTCATAATACCAAAAACCCCAAAAAACCACACATCACCACCCCATAAAAACTAAAAACAATACCACCACATATCACTACCATTTGGGGATTTAAGAAATCCCTCCACACCATAACCATATTCCCCCCCTTGTACTGAATAAAAACCACAAAAACCATGACCACACAAAAATCCCCCACCGCATAGTGCCCTGAATAGTACCAAAAACCAGGGTCCACATATTACAACCCCCATATGACTGAATAATGCCACCACCCCGTGACCACTTTATCACCAAATGGGGACTGAATAATATCGAAAGTTTATGCCCCACATATCCCCACCCCCTAGTAAACTGAAAAATTACAATAAGCGGCCACATATTATTGAAAAAATACTAAAAATCAAAAAACCACATACACCACCAAATAGGATAAATAATGCCACAACCCCCTGCCACATTTTCCCCCCCATAATCCCTGAATAATACCGCATGATCATAAACCAATATCACCACCACATAGTGATTAAAAAAATCCCATCACACCATGACCAAAAACCCACTACCACATAGTAACTGAATAATACCACCACACCATGCCCAAAATATCACCCTTTAAATAGTGACGGGAGAAATTTGCGCCACTCATGACAACAATCATCACATTTATTACATACACCTTATCATCAAAATGATAAATTTTTTCCCAAACCCATACTTTTCAAAAAATAAAACCATTGCTTTTAACAAACCAATTTTCCCCATCGGGTGACCATTTTGGGGTTTAGATTTCATTTGTAAAAAAGGGCTATGCAGACAAAAATTGTTTACATAAGTTACATTAGTGCCCTTACGGGGGACTTTTTCTCTTTGGGATTGTTAAATTTTCCCCTTTTTCCATGTGTTCCAGATCACATTGACTATTTCTTTTTTGGCCCGGGGCCCCCTCCCAATTTAAACCACAGGCTCCCCACTTTTTTCCCCACCATCCTAGCACTTCCATCTCTGAAAAAACTACCTATAGACCCAAGGTTCCCCCCAAACCCTTTTTTTCCCAAAAGGGCCCGGTTTTTATGCACAAAAATTTTTCCCCGGAACCCTGGGGGGGGGGGTTTTTGGGGGGGGGGTTATTGGGGGGGTTTGGGTGTTTTTGGGAAACACACAAACACAAAAAAAAAAACACAATAAAGGGTTTTTGTGTCATTTGCAGTATAGTATGGGGTAACCAGATTTTAGAACTGCCCAAATGATTGGGCGCCCCTTTTGGGTCAGTATTATATTAATAATGCTGACCCACAGAGCGGGCACAATTTTTTCCAAATATTGATTTAGCCCCTGTGGGTCAAAATTTTTGCATGTATATAATATACATAAAGTAATTTAGCTCTTCATTATAGGGGAAAATATCCCCTTTAAAAAATGTAAATTGTATATGCCCCTGTATTTTTAGTAGGGAAATAGATATATGCCCCCCCGTATTTGTAATAATTAATTATATGCCCCTGTAGTGATAATAAAATTTGATATAAGCCCGTAGTAAAAGAAAAAAATATTTTTCCCCCGCCATAATAGTAAAATAAAATGCCCCTGCGTAATAGTAAAATAGGGTATTTGCCCCCCCTTTGGAGTTAAATAGATATATGTTTCCCCCGTATAAAAAAAATTTGATATATGCCCCTTTTAGTGATAAAAAATTTTAAAATATGCCCCCGTATAAATAAATAGATACATCCCCCCGTAGTAGTATAAAAGATATATATAACCCTGTTAAATAATAGTAAATAAATATGCCCCCTGTATAAAATAAATAGATGATATATGCCCCGTAGTAGAGAAAAAAAATATATTTCCCTGTAAATAGTAGTTTAAAAAGAATAGCCCCTGGGAGTAATAAAAAATTAAAAAATATATGCCCATGTAGTGATAATTTTTACATAGATAGCTGAAACCCTTTTGTGATAATAATCATAGTTTCTTTCCCCCAAAAGTGAAAAAAAAAAAAACAAAATAGGCACCTTTTAGTGTAATAAAACAAGCTCCCAGTATGATAAAATACTAGATAAAAACCCCCTTTTTATGATAATTTAAAACTAGATAGCTTCCCCCAAAAGTGATTTAAAAATTTCATAGATAGCTGCACCGTTGATAATAATACAACTGCACCTGTAATTTATAATAATAATAAAACTGCACTTTAGTGATAAAATACCCTACTGCACCTGTTTTGATTTAAAAAATACATAGAAGCTCACTGTAGGGGATTTTAAAAATAGATAGCTGCCCCCAAATAGTGATAAAAATTTCATAGCTTTCACCTATGTGATTTTTTTAAAACATTTGATAAGGGACCTGTAGTGATAATAAATAATAGAAAAGCTTTCCCCAGTATGATTTAAAAATACATAGCGCCCCCTTAGTGATTAAAAAAAAAGATAGCGGCCCCCCATAATAAAAATACATAGCTTCCCCCCCCTTAGTGATAAAAAATAGATAAAATGCCCCCCCCCATTAGTGATAATAAAAATAAAAACTGCCCCCTTTCTGATAAATATATAGTTTCTGCCCCCCAGTAATTTTAAACAAGATTTAAACCCCGCCCCATTAGTGATAATATGTTAATAGCTGCCCCCCCCGTTTAAAAATAATAAAATAGATAGCTGCCCCCCAGTAAATAAAGCAGAGATAACTGTCCCCCGTTTTGAAATATATAGATACTGCCCCCCCTAATTATAATACAAAAGATACTGTCCCCCCCCGTTAATTAAAATAAAATAATTTGCTGCCCCCCCGTAATTTTTAATTTCATGCTTGCTGCCCCCTTATTTAAATTTAAAAAAACCCTAGATTTTTTCCCCCCCCAATTTAAAATAATACATACTTTGCTGCCCCCCAATTTAAATTTTAATTTAAAAACATAACGCCCCCCTGTTTTTATAAAACATACATAGCGCCTGCCGCCCCGTTTAAAACTAATAAAAAATACTGCCCCCCCAAAAATTATAAAACAAAAGGAAAACGCCCCCAAATTTTTTATAATACCCAAAATAGCTCCCCCCCCGTAATTTTTAAAACTAGATACCCGCCCCCCTAATTAATTTAAAACATTTCATAGTGCCCTCCATTTTTATAAAACCTACAAGCGCCCCCCAAAATAATTTTAATACATTCATAATGCCCCCCTAAATAAATAAATTTCTTTAAAACTGCAAACCCCCGTAAATTTTAATACATACAAGCTGCCCCCCAAAAAATTTTTTTATACAAACAAAGCTCCCCCCCCCGGAATTATAATTCATTTTCATACTTTCCCCCCCCGAAAATTTTTTTCTTTCATAGTGCCCCCCCCCCTAAATTTTAATGCCTTAAAATTTGCTGTCCCTGGTTTATAATTTAAAAAGAAGTGCCCCCAGTTTTTTATTAAACATAGATAGTGCCCCCCTTTAATTTAAACATTCTTTCGCCCCCCAGTTTTTTTAAAACAAGGGTAGGGTGCCCCCCTTTTAAATTTAAAACATTTCCCGCCCCCCGGTATGGTTTTTCTTGTGTGCCACCCCCGGGGTTTTTTTACTGTGTGTCCCCCAGGTTTTTTTCTGATTTAAAAAAAATGGTTGGTTTTATTAAAAATTGAGGAAAAAATTTTTTGTATGTGGTAAAAATAAAATGTTGGGGTTTTAAAAATTTCTTGAAAATAAAAAAATTTTGGTTTTTAAAAAATTTGGGTTTTTGGGTTTTTGTTTTTTTGGTTTTTTTGTTTTTTTTGGGGTTTTTTTGGGTGTTTTGGGTTGGGGTTTTTTTTGGGGGGGTTTTTGTTTGTTTTTTTTTTTAAAAATTTTTTGGGGGGTTTTTTTTTGGGGGGTTGGGGGGTGGGGGGTTTCATTTTTTGTTTTGGGTTTTAAAAGGTTGGGGGGGGGGGTCCCTTTTTTTGGGGGCTTTTTTGGGGGGGGGTGTGGGGGTTTTTGGGGGTTGTTTGTTTTTTTTAAGGGGGTCCGTGGGGGTTTTGGGTTTTTTGGGGGCCCGGTTGGGGGGTTTTTTTTCGGGTTTTTTTGGGGGGGCGGGGTTTTTGGCCTTTGGGGGGTTTTGGGGGTTTTTGGGGGGTTTGGGGGGCTTTAAGGGGGGGGGGGTTTGGGTTTATAAAACAAAATAGCCCCCCCCCAGTAATAAAAATACAAGAAGCTGCCCCCCCGGGAAATTTAATAATACATAGATAGCTGCCCCCCAGTAATTATAATACATACATAGCTGCCCCCCCCCATAATTATAATACATAGATAGCTTCCCCCCCCAAGTAATTATAATACATACATAGCTGCCCCCCCAGTAATTATAATACATAGATAGCTGCCCCCCCCCCCAGTAATTATAATACATACATAGCTGCCCCCCAGTAATTATAATACATACATAGCTGCCCCCCAGTAATTATAATACATACATAGCTGCCCCCCAGTAATTATAATACATAGATAGCTGCCCCCCAGTAATTATAATACATACATAGCTGCCCCCCCAGTAATTATAATACATACATAGCTGCCCCCCAGTAATTATAATACATACATAGCTGCCCCCAGTAATTATAATACATACATAGCTGCCCCCCAGTAATTATAATACATACATAGCTGCCCCCCAGTAATTATAATACATAGATAGCTGCCCCCAGTAATTATAATACATACATAGCTGCCCCCCAGTAATTATAATACATACATAGCTGCCCCCCAGTAATTATAATACATACATAGCTGCCCCCCAGTAATTATAATACATACATAGCTGCCCCAGTAGGCAGCCAGGGCAATAAAAAAAAAAAAAAAGTAGTAGTAGTCACTCACCTTTCCAGGATCCTCGGCCGAGCTCCTCCTCCCAGCAGCCGACATCCGACAGCAGCGAGCGGCGCGGGGGGGTGTGACGTCACTGTGCATCACACTCCCTGCGCCGCTCCTCGCTGTAGATGCGGAGCTCAGTGATCGCCGCATCTACAGCAATAGGGAGAGCAGGGACGGTAATGAACTATCCCTGCTTTCTCTACGATGCAGCCGCACGATGTGCGCAGCTGCTATCTCTGCGTGGCCGGATTACAGCGGCCGCGCAGAGAAGATGCTGACCGCCCGGACTAAAGTCATTTGGCGGCCGGCATCTGGTGTAGCCGGCGCCGCGCACCGGCAGGGGACGCGCTAAGCCCCGGTGCCGGCCCGCGAACCGGCGGTTGGGGACCCCTGCTATAGAGTGATAGGTGGAGTAGGTTGGAACAGCTACAGCTTACAAGCACAATCTCCTTGGAGGAGACAGAGGACCAACCCTCCGGAGATTGGCATGTGGCTGTGACCCGTACTCTGTCACCTGCACCCCCAGATGATCAGTCACGGCCATGACCTTCAGGGGTGCAGGAGATGGAGTTTAATACTGATACTTTCAGATTTGTTGGACCAGCGTCGACTCTTTTTCTTTAGTAAAATGGTCCACAAGGTCTGGTGTTGGGGAGAGTTTATTCTTCTTTTATTTCTGTTTTATTTGTTCAACATTTTATTCCAGTGTTAGTTCTGGCCATATCTTACAGATGTCTTTTCATTGCTATCGCTGGGGCTTGGTGTCATCCAGCGGTATTTTTCTTTACTACAAAGCTGTCACTAACCCTCTGCACTCCTACCCAAGTAGTCATTGCACCAGGGGTGCTGGGAAGAGGCAGGTTACCGTAACACTTCTTGGGTGGCCAAGGCTCGTATTTTTAGGGTAGGAAAGGTCCATATTCATGGACCTTTCCATCTTAATAATATCAGTGTGCAGCTTCCAGTTTTACATTTGATGGATAAAAATGGGGAGACCCCACATGGTTTGTTTTTTATCCTTTATTAAAAATCTAAAAATAACAAATTATTTTTAAAAAATGATGTGGGGTCCCCCCATTTTTCTTAACCAGACAAGGTAAAACACACAGCTGCAGCCTGATACTATCAGGAAGGGAAGATCCATGGATATCTGTCCATTCCCATGCTAAAAAATACCTGCCTGCATCCACCCAAGAAGAAGACCATCACATTAGAGGGTCCACCTTCTGGCGGTAACGTGGGTATTCCCAGTGCCCCTGATGCATTGGGTACTGGGGTAATAGTGACAGTGGATTAGTGTCAGTCTTGCGGTGATGAAAAATACTGCTGCCTGCCAACAAGCCACAGTGATAGCAATGAAGAGACATCTATCAGACACTGGGAAAAAAAGATGAAAAAAAAAACACAGAAACAGAAAAAACAAATTACATAAACACTCTCTGACACCAGCCCTTGTTGATGATTTTATTAAAGAAACAGATGCAATGCTGGTCTAACATACTCCAGCGAATCCGTGGTAGTCCGAAAGTGAAACAAACAGAAACCCTACAAATAGGGCATCAACCAGCATCCTGGAAAGCTGAGTAATGCCCCATTGCCCATAGCTTATTCAGCACCCGGGAAATCTGGGTAACATCCTCCACAGCAGATACCCTGAAAAGCTGGTCGCCTGTTGTGGGATGGATGCCACTTAGCTTTCCTGGATGCTGAATAGTGTATTCAGTATCCAAGAAAGCTTGATAGTCCATACCACGTTTGGGTGGAGGGACAGGGAAGAGGTCACAGAGGGGACTTACCTTCCTCTGCTAGATTGTATAGTCTAGCTGAGGGGACGGGGGGCGATCGCCCTCTCGATACCTTCTTGTAAACCAAGGGCCCACAAATCCAAACCAACTGCCGTTAGGTGCACTCCATCGGCCCTCCAAAAATTACCCTCACCCGACAATTCGAGATGCCAGACAAATACCCCACCATTCCGGGCCATGAAGCCCGCCACTGCCCTATTCACTTTAACCCGAGCCCGATTCAAACTCTCCACTGAACGCGCACCCCGCCACTAATGCCTGTACACTATATCAGACCAAACAATCACCATGTTCGGAAAGGTAGACCATAACCGCAACAAATCGTACATGACGGTCCTAATTAGCTCCCTGGACGACACGGACCCTAAATCATTCCCTCCCGCATGTAAGACCAAAATATCCGGCTCCCTGTCCAATGCAGCGAACCGAATGACCTCAGGCACCACCCCTAGCTAACGCATCCCTCGCCTTCCGAGCCAACGGACCACCGCCACACTCCTTGGAAAACCCAATTGCCGCCCGTTTGGTCTCGCTGCAGTCCGTACCACACCCCAGTGCACGTAGGTATGCCCGAGAATCCAGACCAGGAGTGGAGAACGCACTGGAAAATAAACAGAAGAAGGTAAACAACAAATTGCCGAATCAACGGCCCAAACCCCCCCCACCTCCATCACTAAACTGGCCCATCCCTCAGCACAAGGTGCGGGCAGATGTAAAGATGGAACCTATCCGACTCCCATCTCCCTATCCTTCGCACCACATCCGCACTAAGCCCTCGGCTCGCAGCCTCGGTAGCTGCCCCAATGCGGAACGAATGTGGCGCAAAAGAAGACGGGTCCAGCCCCACTGCCTCCAGACAGCGCCGGAAAACAGGGGTAAACTGGAACCGCGACAAAAAGGAACCGTCTGCATGGCATAGAAGCGGCCCATCCTGGGCCCTCCCCAGAGCCCGAAAAACCCTCAAAGAATCCACCGGGCACATCAAGGCGCCTGGGACCCGCCTTAAAACCACCAGCTTGCCCTTGCCAAACTGGTGAGTTTTCGATCTGCGGATGCAAAAATGCACCGCACCCCCCCGTTCCATAACATCCGCCGACTGCAATCCCCCACCTCTCGACCGACTGGGCGACACCAGCTCCCCAACCCTGAGAGCCCCAAAAAACGCCAATGAAAAAGCTAGTCTGAACAATACCGTCTCAAAAGCAGATGCAGTCAACCCATTCAGCTCAATCCCCTACCGCTCCAGCAACTCAAACACCACCGGGCGCCTCGCATCCCGAACACTACCACCCTTCCTGTAACCCCTCAATGCCCACATAACCACGAAATCTTTCGTCAAAACCCAAAGTCTCTGAATCCAAAAACCAAAGGCCAGACCCGACATTACTTTGGACACTCTGGAGGCCGACCAGCCCTCTTGCCGGCAACGCACTACGAAGCACAATAACGCCCCAACATGATCCTCTTCCGAAGTCACATCCTCCAGTTGCAGCAACCACTCCGACCAAAGCCCCCAGGCTGCCTCATAAACCGCCCAGGTCCCACCCGACAACGAGGCCCGAATCAGGCTACCAGCTTCTCAAAGGCCACGGTCCAAAGATGACGAGGACACTCCTCCCCGACTTCCGCCGCCATCGGCGCTAACGTCCGAAACCGGTCCCACTGCAATCGAGAGAGAGAGTAAGCCACAGCATTCTGCACCCCTGGCACATGTTCCGCCCGCACTCAAGAATTCAAAGACAAACACTTCAACACCAGCAGCCGTAGCAACCTGACAACTGGAGGAGACGAGGCCGACAAGCTATTGATAGCTTGTACCACCCCTAGATTGTCACAAAAGAACCAAACCTTCCGATTCCTGAACCACTCCCCCCACAATTCCACGGCCACCACAATTGGAAAAAGCTCCAAAAACGCCAGGTTGCACATAACCGGCGACTCCCTCCACGACTCCGGCCAAGGAGCCGCACACCATTCACTCCCACAAATATCCCCAAAGCCCGTGCTGCCCGTCGCATCCGTGAAAATGTCTATTTCGCTGTTAGACACCTCCCCTTCCAATATAATGGAACGCCCATTATACTTGTCCAAGAAACTCGCCCACACCGCCAGATCGTCTTGGTGATCCTTGTTGAGCCGTATAAAATGATGGGGCCTATCGATACCTGCCGTCACACTCGCCAACCGCCTGCAAAAAACCCGCCCCATTGGCATGATCCGGCACGCGAAATTGAGCTACCCAAGAAGCAATTGCAATTCCCACAGCTGAATCTTCTGCAATCCACGTGCTCTCCGCAGCTCACCTCTCAACCCCTCTAACTTGTCTTCTGGCAATCGGCATTCCATCAGAACCGAATCGATGCAGATTCACAAAAAACTCAAGCAGGTCCCCGGCCCTTCCGTCTTATCTGCCGCCAACGGCACCCTCAAGCGCCTCGCCACCCAACTCATCGCCTGAAGCAAGGACCCGCAGACAGCAGACCCCGCCGGCCCAACACAGAAGAAATCGACAAGGTAATGGATGATGGAACCCAAACCGGACACGTCCCGTACCACCCATTCCAGAAATGTGCTAAAAGCCTCAAAATAGGCACATGACAACGAACACCCCATCGGAAGGCACCGATCAACATAGAACTTTCCCTCCCAAGAACACCCCAACAAACGCAAACTGACCGGATGCACCGGCAACAACCGGAATGCCGATTCGATGTCCGTCTTAGCCATTAGTGAACCCGACCCGTGACGTCGAACCAAAGCCAGCGCCGCATCAAACGACGAATACACGACCGAACAGAGCTCAGGCGCAATCCCATCATTCACCGAAAGACCCTTAGGAAAAGACAAATGATGTATGAGCCGAAACTTGTTTGGTTCTTTCTTTGGCACAACCCCCAAAGGTGACACCACCGATTGCTCTAACGGTGGGAAATCAAAGGGGCCCGCCATCCGCCCCAAGGCCACCTTCTTGGCCAATTTCTCAGCCACCACCGAAGGATGTTCATGAGCCATCTCAAGTTCTTCACGAGAAGGGACCCTCATGCCCAGGCGGGGGTATCTTAAACCCCTGAGCAAAACCTTCCGTCAACAAAAGTGCCGCCGCCTTATCCGGAAACCTAGACAGGAATGGCACCATTTCGTGTAGCTGCACTGGCGTCACCCCCTTGTCCACCCGAAGAACCCCCTCTTCCGCACCCCTGCTTGAAACACCTTGAAACCGGGTGGGTTGAAACCCCACAAAAGGAACAATGGTGCTTGTACCGACAGCCGGAGCCAAATTTACATTGGCCACTATTGAACAGCCAGCACACCCCTCCTTTTCCTCCACTAAACTGCGACCCTGACCCTGCACCTGAATCCCCCCCTGGCCGTACGAGCCGCCCCCCCCGGAAAGGACTGCCCAAATTTCGTCAGGGCCATGACCTTAAGCCACAGGCCAATATCCTTATGGTCCCAGCGTATAGCTGGACGCACCGCCTTCCGCTGATGAAACTGTTCGTCATACCTTAACCACGCCATCCCGCCATAAGCCCTATGAGCCTCAGCAATCGAATCTAAATAACAGAAGAGCCTGGAAAAATTTTCCGGCGCTTTCTCCCCAATAATGCTCGCCAAAATAGTGAATGCTTGCAACCAGTTAGAAAACGTCTGAGGGATGAGCCTCCACCTGCGCTTTTCCTTTTCCTCCTACTTGCTTTCATCCCTCTTTCCTTTATCCAGGTTAAATTTCTCGAGGGGCAAAAGGGAGAAGATCTCGACGTACTCGTCCTTCCAGATCTTCTCCCTCACCTCCTTCTTCAGATGTGCCCCCAAAGGACCCTCAAAGCATACGTATACTTCGCCTCTCGCCCTATCATCCAACCGAACCCCCTCGTTTGGTTCCTTGTCCGTCTGTACGGAAACCATCACACCTGACCGAGACCCCACAGACCCAGACCCAATTCCACCCGCGCTGCCCCCCCTCCCCGTGGGAACCCCCAACGAGGTTGGAGAGGATACCCACGCTTCCACCGGTGAACCCAGAGCCCCAGATCCCAGGTGCTCGAAGCGTGCCAACAATTCGTACAGCACCGTCGCTAAACCTCCCGGTTCCCCAGACAACACCACCGGCCGCCCGCCCGAGGCCTGACGTCGCAGCCCCGAGCCCGTCGCGCTCCCCCAGCGCCTGCAAAAACGGCGGAAACTAACATGACACGGACAAACACTCACCAGGCTGCGTGGGTGCTGTGAACCCACCAGCCGTAGCCCTGGATTCTTGATCGACCGGCCGAGGGAATCCTTGATCAACTGAAGCAGCCCGGCGACCCGTGTCAAGGCCCTCAACCCGGATAGGGGAGGACCGACCGGCGCAGGTCTCTTAGACTGGGCTGGGGACTGCCACGCTCGCGGAGTTGAAAAAGCCTCTTCGTCCTCTGAACTAATCAGGCCAGCCGCCCGCCACGACCACTCTCCTGCCCATCCAACGCTGGCGATGCCGTCCGCTGGAGCAGGGAGGTCCGACGCTCGGTTACCCCTCTGGCCGGCACATCGCCACGCGAGGGTACCGTCACCACCGACCAAACCGATGTCCTTGGGGCAGCAGCGGGCCGAGAACCAGACCGGCGCGTCGACCCGCTACCCCCCGCAAGACCCGCCGGCCTACTAGGATTCCTCCCAGACCTAGCCTGCCGGTCCCTAGCCTGCGACCCGGCAGGCTGCCCTGGAGGTCCCCTGAGGGGCTCCGCCGGTGGCGGCGGGTCCGGGGGGTGCAATCCGGGCTCTATTGTTGTGGGGTGCGAGCCCTCCTCTGCGCCTACCCCCAGTGCTGCCTTCCTCTCGCGCCTGAGCTCCGGCCCCGTCTGCGGCTGCAACACCGGCCGGCTCTGCACTGCTGCCCGCAGCGACCACCTCCTGCACCGCGGCCAGGCGCCGCAGCATCTCGATTTGTCCGTCAGCCATACCAGCTCAGGAGCGCGCAGCACGGGCGACCTATTCCTGCCTCGTGCCGCACCAACTGCTCTCGGGGGGGAAGGGGTGGGCCTAAGCCCGGCCGTCACTTCCGCCTCCCTTAAACCCACCTCCCCACTGACGGGCGCACTAACGCTGCGCCCCAGCGTGCCGGGTCATGGCCGCGCCTCCCCTATTGGAGGTGGGGGCCGGTCCGGCGCGCTACTGGACGCCTGCTGTGGGGGATATCACACAGCTTTTCTGGGCACTGACTAACCCATCCAGCATCCAGGAAAGCTGGGTGAAACACCAACCCCCACAGCAGCCTGCTTTCTAATTCTAGCCTGCTGTGAGGAACGGGGCATCACCCAGCTGTCCGGGACGCCTGCTGTGGGGGATGTCACACAGCTTTCCTGGATGCTAGATAGGTAAGTCAGTGCATGGGAAAGCTGGGTAACCTCCCCCAAAGTAGGCCTCCAGGAAAGCTGTGTGATGCCCCATTCCCCACAGCAGGCAATAATAAGAAAGCGGGCTGCTCTGGGGGATGGAGCATCACCCAGCTTTCCTGGATGCTGGATGGGTTAGTCAGTGCCTGGGAAAGCTGGGTGATATCCCCACAGCAGGCACCCAGGAAAGCTGAGTGCCTGTTGTGAGTTAAGTGCATAACCCAACCAGCCCCCACGTCTCACCCCTTAATCTCTACCTACCCCCCCTCTCTAATCCGCCATCAAATCTTACTCTACCCCCTTCTACACCTACTCTAAACCTCCCCCGCTAAAATTTCCCTACCTCCTCAGGACATACTCACTAACCTGGAGAGTGGCAGGCATCCTGTCCTCAGGGCGCTCAGTGCTTTACTGTCATGAGGGGTGAAGCGTCGCGACTCCGCCCCCTTTCCCAGTAATTTACTGGGGTCGATCCTCTGGCAGTGTCCAGTACAGGAGCTGTTAGAGGAGGGAAGGGAGGCTGGGGGGGCTTGAATCTGACTCCCCCCAGCGCTGCTTATTCTCCACTGCCACCATGTTCCCGACCCCTGTCCTCCGACACCAGGGAGCACGGGGACGGAATAAACACAATAGAAGCGCGGTGTATGGAGCTGCTGAGGCGGCTCCATACCTGCGCCCACCTCATCATAGGCAGAAAAAAGGCACCCTAGGCGACCACCTACTTCTGCCTACCCATCGTCCCGCCACTGTCCCCAGGTCATACCAGTGAAAAACTGGACTCCTCCCAGCTGCCCTTGTATGGTGGGCCATTGCTCCCAAATCAGGAATGTCCCAATGAAATCGGGATGGTTGGGAGGTATGAACTTGTGAACTTTAGCATGCTGGGAAATGTGTATCATAAGTGGACAAATGGTGCAGCTATGAAAGTGCACAAAGGAGGATGACACGCTACAGTGGAGAAGCTAATCAACAAAATGACAAAGAGGGTGACAAGACATGTGTCTAACACAACAGTTCAGTGAACCCTTACTGTGTATGGGGCCCCAGAGCAGGCAGATGTCACTGCATCTCTGCTAACCATAATGTGTATGGGGCCCCGGAGCAGACAGATGTCACTGCACCTCTGCTAACCCTACTGTGTATGGGGCCCCGTAGAAGACAGATGTCACTGCACCTCTGCTAACCCTACTGTGGATGGAGTCCCTGAGCAGACAGATGTCACTGCATCTCTGATATCCCTACTGTGTATGGGGCCCCAGAGCAGCCGGATGTCACTACACCTCTGCTAACCCTACTGTGCATGGGGCCCCGGAGCAGACGGATGTCACTGCACCTCTGCTAACCCTACTGTGTATGGGGCCCCGGAGCAGACGGATGTCAGTACACCTCTGCTAACCCTACTGTGTATGGGGCCCCGGACAGGGCGGATGCACTACACCTCTGCTAACCCTTCTGTGTATGGGGCCCCGGAGCAGGCAGATGTCACTGCACCTCTGCTAACCCTACTGTGTATGGAGTCCCGGAGCAGACAGATGTCACTGCATCTCTGATATCCCTACTGTGTATGGGGCCCGAGAGCAGACGGAATGTCACTACACCTCTGCTAACCCTACTGTGTAGGGGCCCCGAAGAAGACAGATGTCACTGCAACCTCTGCTAAACCCTACTGTTTAGGTGCCCCGGAGCAGACGGGTGTCACTACACCTCTGCTAACCCTACTGTTTTATGGGCCCCGGAGCAGGCAGAATTCACTGCATCTTTTGCTAACCCTACTGTGTATGGGGCCCCGAAGAACAGATGTCACTGCACCTCTGTTTAACCCCTTTTGTGTATGGGCCCCGGAGCAGATGGATGTCACTGCACCCCTGCTAAACTATTTTGGTTGGAGCAATGGATGTCACTTAAACTTCTTTTAACCCTCAAATCAGAAAACATTTTTAGTTTTAAGCTTCGGAATATTACCCCCACAATTGGCAAAGTTTTTTTTCCCCAATAGTCATGTTTTTGCTTCGGAACAGCGGGAGTTAGCATTTCAGGGGAGAAAACTCAGAGAACAAACACCCCCCAACCATTTCGGAAAACACAAGCTGGTGGAGCAGCATTTTCTTTGGGGGAAAGTTTATGTGGCATTTTTCTGGCCACTTTTCCATGGGAAGTGCTCCAGACGATCCCCCGATTTTACGTACACTCAACGATCCTGCGATCAAGTACACTTTAAACCCCGCTGATTTCTTCCCTTTGGGGGGGAGAGATCTTTAAGCAACAGAATGTGACATGTCACAACTAGAAATTTCCAACTTTGGTTGGAAAAGCATAACCAAGACTTTCAAGTACTACCCTGATTCACCCTAATTCCCAAGACTTGAACCCAGTTGAGACCATGGGAGCCCCGTGGTGGGTGTTGGTCTATGGACCCTCCACATCTGTGGGGCCCCCCTGGTGGTGTTGGTCTCGGGGTCCTCCGCAGTTGGGAGCCCCCTGGATTGTAGGTTGGCTCTAGGCCCCTCCAGCACAGGGAGCCCTGGATGGTGGTGTTGGTCATGGGGCCCCCCGAGCTGTAGAGCCCCTGGATGGGGGTTTTTGGCTCTAGGACCACCAGCCTTGAGACCCCTTGGGGGGGGTTGGTTCTATGGACCCTCTAGCGCTGGGGAGCCCCGGATGGGGGTGTTGGGTTACGGACCTCCAGCCCCTTTGGGACCCCTGGAGGTGGTGTTGGGTCTATGGATCCCCCCAGTAGCTGTGGGAGCCCCTGGATGGTGGGGTTGGTCATGGCCCCTCCACATCTGTGGGGGCCCCGGATGGTGGTGTTGGCTCTATGGACCCCCAGCAGTTGGGGGGCCCCCGGATGGTGGTGTTGGCTCTATGGGCCCTCCATCAGCTGTGGGGGCCCCTGGATGGCGGGGTTGGCTTATGGACCCCTCCACAGTGTGGGAGCTTGGATGGTGGGTTGGCTCTGTGGACCCCCAGCAGCTTGGGGGCCCCCCGGGTGGTGGAGTTAGCTCGTGGACCCTCCGCGCTGGGGACCCTGGATGGTGGGGTTGGCTCTGTGGACCCTCCAGCAGCTGTGGGGGCCCCTGGATGGGGGTGTTTGGCTCATGGACCCTCAGCAGCTGTGGAAACCCCTGGATGGTGGGTTGGCTCTGTGGAACCCCCCACACTGTGGGACCCCTGGATGGTGGTGTTTCTCTATGGGCCTTCTAGCAGCTGTGGTCCCTGGATGGTGGAGTTGGCTCTATCGGCCTCCTAGCAGCTGTGGTGTGCTGTCTGGATGTAGGTGGTTCTCTTTGGACTCCTCTTCTAGCTGATGTGGGCACACATGCATGGTGGTTGTGGGCTTATGGGACCATCCAGCAGCTCAGTGGACCCATGGATGGCGGCTCGTTGATCTCTATGGCCCCTCAGCAGCTGTGGAGCTCTGGATGGTGGTGTTGACTCTATAGACCCTCCAGCAAGCTTGTGGGAGCCCTGGCATAGGTGGTGTTGTATCTTGACCTTCAGCAGCTGTGGGCGCCCTAGATGGTGGAGTTCGCTCTATGACCCCAGCACGCTGTGGGATGACTGTCGGGCTCCAGTTGCTGGGACAACCTAGCAGGACCTTATTGAGGTACCAGCCTGTCTAGTTGCTGTCCGGGCTGCACATGATGGTTATACTGGATATTATAGATAAAAATTCTAAGGGTAAAATTTCCACAAGGAAAAAATGGCATCCAACACTATCGTCATATAAAATATTCTAGCTTTATATAAAAATCCATAAATACCACAGCAGAAGCCAAATGGTTCTTACTTTTAGCATTTAGTTTGAAACGCGTAAGCATCATATGGATCCTGTTTGATTTTTTTTGTATTTTTCATTCTTCTGCTGTGATTTTCATGAATGTTTAAATAATGCTGGAATATTTTTTATATGAACATAGTGTCGGATGCTATTTTTATGTTATGAATTTTTTACCCTTAGGATTTTTTTCTCACTGATGTATTTGTTTGTTGCTGCCAAGTAGTATATCCTGAGCAACATCAGATCAATCTATTATATGACTTGTGTTACATACAGACAACAACCCAGCACACAAATAAAAAAATAAAAAACCCCCAATCACTACCAATTCGTGAGTTTTTATGTTTTTCTCTCTAATATCTGGATATTAGCTGCTGGTCATAACAATGTGACTCGACTGTGTAGTTTCCGATAGGAGGATATTATCT
Source organism: Phyllomedusa bahiana (assembly GCA_025379985.1). Classification (NCBI taxonomy): domain Eukaryota; kingdom Metazoa; phylum Chordata; class Amphibia; order Anura; family Hylidae; genus Phyllomedusa; species Phyllomedusa bahiana. Next base: position 70,500 of record JAODAL010013164.1, read on the forward strand.
CCATGTCTGGTGACTGCTGAAGAATGCCAAATAGGCCAGATACAGAATGAACAGTCCTGTGTATCTTGAACGTGGAACTTGAGACATACATTGCCCAGATGAAGGTGCACAGATTGCCTCGTCCTATATTGTTCTGATGAACATATCCCATATGCTGCCCAGACAACGCCATAGCATGTGGCCTAAATAAACATGGCGCACAATGACTAGATTTTCCACAGAGTGCCATACACAACCCACACAGTGGCACATAGTGCAGGACTGGGACATCATGGTTCTGGTGCCAATGTAAGGCAATAATGGAATTCCATCTCTATGGAATAATTCAGCCATTCCATATGTCATGGCACCCCCTTTCTGCCTGGGATAAGGGAGCTCTTAGGCGGTGCCTACCTTCGCCTACACGTACGTCCGGCCTCTGCCATGGACCAGATAGGTAATGCATACTGAGCTCAGATAAGACTTCAGTTAATATAATATATAGTGTGTAGTAGTCCCATAAAATACCAGCTGCTCCACCATCACAGTGCCAACCAGACCCCACCTCGCACACTCTGCAGGGCTGAGCCTGAACCATGCCAGCTGTATACTAAGCTACATGACCAAGTTCTATCAGAAGAGGGCAGCAGATCTATGTGTACAGTATAGCAGAGCTGGTTTTTCATGATCTCATGCTCTCTGGTGATAACCATCTATATATTTATAGCACGAGAAAGATATCTTTGTTGTAGGGTATATAGAAGATCTGGCATCTTCAGCTTCCTAGGATAAATATAGTATGTGCCGCTGTTGTGAATGCATTAACATTGGTCAAGCTTTGAAGCAGGAGACACTTGTCCTGCCCAGGAAAATACTCTTGCCGGGCAATTTGTAAGCAGAGTCATCAGGGAGAATCTAAAAGTTGGGCCAAGAAGTGGCGATATGCACGGTTTTTCCCGGAATCCCAATGAAACAAAAGAGGTGAGTTACTGGATGAAGGTTTGGACAGTCTGGCACTGTGTGGGGTGCCCGGGAGATCCGCCAGAACTTCTGAGAGTCCGGGAGTTCGGATCCTTCTTCTAGGAGTTTCTCGGATGGTCTAGCACTGTTGGCAAATATGGAAAGAACACATAATACAAATTCCTCACTGCTACCCGCAAATTGTAACTGTGCTCCCCGCAAGATGGAAATAGTGGCATACGTTTGTTTTTCTATTCTTGTGGCATGCTATTATCTACCGCGGGAGAGACTCCAGCAAAGAGCATGTCACCTTGTAGGTCGTAGCTACTGACTGCGCAATAATGTGATATTCTCCCTATACTATCACATCGACATGATGCACCTGCCCTAGCTCTATAATACATATGCTATCCACTATAACACCTCTACTATACCTCTATATCCCCTATAATACTTCTGCTATCCACAATAATATATCTTCTATACCTCTATTATACATCTGCTGTACTGCTATAATCTATCTGCTATCCTCTCATACCCTCTACTATACTTATTTCCCTATTCTTACTTCTGCTATCCACCAATATATTAATCTTTTTTTTTTTATTAGCACCTCTATTTTTAAAAATTGCTGTACTGCTATAATCTATCTGCTATCCACTATCATACCTCTCTCTACTATACCTCTATAATAAATCTGCTTTACCTTTATAATACATCTGCAATCCCCTATAATACATCTTTTATAACTCTATTTACATCTGCTTTACCACTATAATACATTTGCTAATAATCTAATAATACATCTACTATGAATTTGTCCCCGATTACTACGATATGCTATACCGCACTATAATAGCATTGCTATACCGTTATAATACATCTCCTATTGCATTTGATACCTATGAATACTCAAGATCTGCGGTTTACTCTATAATACATTTGCTTTACCTCTATAATACATCTACTATGCACTATGTCCCCTATAATACATCTGCTATACTGCTATAATATACTGTATCTGCTATCCAAATCTTTATATTTTCCTATATGCTACCATCTGATGCAGGCATCCTCAGACTGCGGCCCTCCAGCTGTTGGGTAACTTACTAACTCATATCATGACATTTATATATTCTCTATAAACAATGGGAATGATGAGAGTTGTAGTTTCCCAGCAGCTGGATGGCCGCAGTTTGAGGATGCCTGATGTCTTACTGTACATACCCATGCTATTGTCACGAGCAGCCCCACAGCTCTGCTCGTTCGTTGCCTGGGACGAGTGACGCCACGGTCCGCATGTCAGGCTGCGGGCACACTTGTACTGCTGGCGGTTACTTACCCTGACGTGCTCCTTCTACCCCTGTGGCTCCTTGCTGGCCGATGAGACCCGTTAGAGTTGATATATTCTGAACGTTGACCATTAATATAAAACCAAATTACCTACAATAACCCCGCGTCAACAACATCAAAACCCTCTAGTGGTATCCGGACACTCCCACTACTTCCCTGCGGTTTATAATGCTAGGTCTCTAAGAAAAGCAGTTCCTGAGTGCATTCCTGTCTTGTCGTGTTCCTGACCCGTTGTTTTACTCGTTGTTCTGACTATGAAACTTTGCGCCGTCTGACCTTCCTGCCTGTCCCCAACTATGCGTTTGCTTCACAACTCGGTACCTCACTTCACCTTGGCTGCCACCGCAAGCAAGTTACATCAGGGGTAGCGACATAGCCCAACCTGCCTTGTGGCGGGCTCTGGTGCGCAACACACGTGGACCTACTTGAGATTTCCGCTACCCTTGTCGTGGCTTACTCCACACTTTCAGTGGTCCAGTGGATCACTAGCTCCAGATCCGTTACGTTAGATCCGGCCATGGATCATGCACAGGGTGCGCCGAGACATGCAATTGCTAGAATTACTTAAGTTACAGCAGAGCGCTGCAGCAAAATTGTGCAACAGGCGCAACAGTTAGAGACTGACTGTGGCACCTGGATGTCACGCATGCTCCTCGCCGCCCATCAGAGCGCAGACATTCTCCCCTCTGTATTCTTCATGCAAGCTCGGTTGTCATTGCCTGGACAAAGTTCAAATGGGGACCCGAAATCTGTGCTCCGGGAGTTCATTAGTCTCATATGCTCTATGCATGTGGAACTGATAGCCGACCAGTTCCAGACTGAACAGTCCAAGGTGGTGTTTGTGGTCAGCCTTCTCACCAGGAAAGCTCTGGCTTGGGCCACTCCTCTCTGGACAGAAGTGATCCATTGACTGCTAATTTACAGGCCTTCCTACCGGAATTCCACAGCGTTTTCGCAGAACCTGCACATATGTCCTCTGCTGAAACAACACTCCTGAACCTTCGACAAGGGGACTCCTCTGTCAGAGACTACGCTGTGTAGTTTCATACTTTTACTTCGGAATTATCCTGGAATGACGCTGCCCTATGTGCCACATTTGAAAAGGGCCTCTACAGCAGGGTTAAGCCCGCCCTGGCTGCAAGAGACTTTGGGCGACATGTATGAACGGGCTTTACGCCTGTTTTCTGGCGTATCCTGCGCATCACCGGCTCGAATCTGTTTGGGGAGGGGGATAAAATTTAGGTCAGCTTTCGCCATTTTTGGGCGGGCCCCAAATGAAGGGCGCTCGAAAACTCTGGGGGCATTTACGATTGCAGTCGGCAAATGCGGGCAATGCAGCCCTGGCAGCTCCGACAGGGCAGACCTAGTTGATTCTGGTCTAAAAAGATACAGCGGAAGGCCAAAGTGAAGCAAGAAGGGAACAGAGGGGAAACCCTAGAAGAAGATGCAAAAAAAACTCGCGAAACACCGGGGGGAAAGGGTTTGTTCAAAAATTCCCCTTTTATAAAGGTGTAAAACATTCTCAGAAAAAGAGTTCATAACATAAAATAAAAAAAAAAATAAAAAAAAAATCACTTATTTCCAAAAATCAGACGCCGCAATGATCAAAGAATTAGGAATTGCCGGGAAATACAGACATCAAAATTCTGAAAGCGTATTCTCATTGGTCGGCATCAAACCAGCCAATCAGAATAGGAGTGACAGTGAACTCCCATTAAACCTATGCGAGAACGTAATTGACCAAAGCAAAATCAAAGGCGCGACAGTTCAAAACAATCAGTGAACAAATACAGCGAGATTCGCTGAGGTTCGTGAACGGAGACAGGCAGTAAGTCAGGGCAGGCCGGCAAGGATCGTGTCGGTAAACGAAGCAAAAGGGTTCGGTACAAATCGTAGGCGAGACAAGGCTTATTCGTGAAGCTTTCCCAATAGGCATGTGCCACAAAGATCAAGGAAAAGCCAACTGTGAAGAGCGGCTGGGCTACAATTACGGAGCATTGCCCGGTAATCCCAATAACCGCGCACTGTCCCTTAAAACCTTCAACTGCCGACGCGCGCTAGCTCCAAGATGGCGCACTTGCCGACACGCGAGAGACCGAGGACGACAGGGGGCAAGGAGCGACCGGTAAGTCCACAGGGAACCCCGGCACGGATGAGTGGACCCCGGACACCGAGTTACGTGGACGGGGGGGCCGCCGGCTTCAGTGAGTCTGCGGCACGGATGCGCCGCGACCACGGAATGAGGTCGCAGTGGCAAATCCGTGTACCAGTACCAACCCACCCCTTGGGTACCCCCCTTCTTTTTAGGGCAGGAGAAATTTCTCCTGAATAATGCCTCGCGGTCTCACAGAATAGCGTATCTCCTCCGGACTCCCACTATCTCTATCCTTGCGGGCCCGATACCCTTCCAGTTCGACTAGAAAATAATCGCTTCCCCTCTCTCTAGTCTACCTCATACCCAGGATATTCTTTAACCACCAACGACATTAGCTGCATCAGCCACAGACGGAGGATGACTGCCTTCAGTAGAGAAGCGATTAAGGACCTGGGGTTTTAGTAGCCGATACATGAAGAGCTTTCGGATACGCATGGTAGGAGGGATGCCGAGTTTTATACCACTCGGGTTTATGGCGCTTAAGGACCCTCGAAGGGTCCATACAAAGCAGGTTCCCATTTTTTTAGGAGGGATTGAGGCGCCCTATAACTGTATGACAGCCACACCTTAATCCACCCGGGGAGAAATCAGGAGAGGGCTTCTTCTTTTACTGCCTGCGCCTTCATGCGGTCAGACGCACTGGAACAGGATTGGCCGGTCAGGGACCAAATGTACCCTAGTCCTGGACCAGAGTGTCAGCACTGAACCATCGGAAGAGGATGCTAGGCGGAGAGGTATGGCGGGGATTTAAGCCGTACAACACCGTAGAAGGAGAGGGCTACCCGCGGACTAGCGTACACTGAGGAATTATAACGACAATTCTCCCCAAAGAGAAGTAAGTTGGCCCAGTCATTTAGCCGTGCATGTAACACGAAATGGACGTGAGGTAACTCCCGAACTTGGATATTCAACTCTCCCACTCCTTATTCCATTCGTAAGGGTGGTAAGCCGAAGAAGTCAAAAGCTTCACTGGAGTTAAGCGCAAAGGGCCCGCTAGAAATTAGAAACACACTGCAAACCACCCCGATCAATATGATATTGGAGAGAGGAGAACCAGTGCAGAGACGAAAACATGGTGGCAGAAAAAATAGCTCGAGCCGAGCGTGGGACCCCAAAGGTCAGACCACTGGCAACGGGGAACAAAAAGGTGCCCCAATTTTAGAACAACCGGTCTAACCACCACCCCACCCAAACGTCTATTACCGCGTACAACGGTGGGTAGGTCGGCTACTGAAGTCACCAAAGACGTCTTAAGTTGTAGACCATGGTTGCGCTCATGGCAGAAAATGTCGAGCATGTGGGTGGCAGAGGAACCTGCCGGTGTGATGATCGCAGGACGCCTTTGCTTGCGAGCACCAAGAGGATACAGTCAATCCGACCTGGCACATTGATACTTATTACACGTCTTATTCGAGGTCCTGCCACCAATAGTATGGGAAATCAGGAAAACGCTTGTGGGCACCGGAATGCCCGGCCCCACCAGAAGCAGTTACCCCACTTCAGGATAGCCTACGGAGTCGCAGGGCGGACTATGTCTTCCCTGTGGGACGTTCCGGAGGATGACAGAGGACTGCGGATATAAGCTTTCCGGGAGAATTATTGCTCTGGGATCGGCCCCTTTCTTCACCCACCACGTCGGAGCACGGAGATGGCATCAGCCTTCACGTTTTTCTCGTCAGGGCGAGAAATGAATCTGAAAAATAAGGGAGCGGGAGAAATAAAGCGACCACCTAGCCTGGCGTGGATTAAGTCGCTAGGGCAGTCTGGAGGTACTTGAGATTTTTAATGATCCGAGATACACATTACAAATGGGATGCCGGGCCCCTTCCAGCAAAATATCGCCATTCTTGCCCAGGCCCAGTTTTCTATGGCTAATAAATTCCCGATCTCCAATGGTGAAAATCCTCTTCCGCCTGTAAAAGGTTATTAGAAAAGAAGCCACAAGTAGAGACTGTTTATGCGCCTGTGGCCCTTTTTCTTGAGCGTGAGGACTGCGCCGAGCGTCCCTACCGATGGTCAAGAAGCGTCTACTTCAAGCGATAAGGGTTTCGCTGGTCTGGCGCTACAGGATTGACGCATAGGCAAAGGCGCCATTTTTAGCTTGGCGAAGAACGCTTCGCACGCCTCAGAAGGCCAGCTCCGTGGGATTGGCGTTCTTCCTCGGAAGGGCCACAATGGGAGCCACCCCGTGGAGAGTAGCGGAAATAAATTCTGAGCGCGGTAAAAGTTGCAGAAGCCCAGGAACCGTTGTATGCCCGCAGGTCCCACTGGGCTTGGCCATTGCATATACTGATCTGACAACGTGGCTGGGTCCATCCGTAGCCCTTAGTCCGAGATAATTATAACCCTCAGGCAACGGAAGGCTGACTTGCATGGAAGAGCACTTCCCTAATTTGTCTATACAAGTGGATAGCTCATAGGCCTGAAGCACTTGGCGCGACGTGAAGGCGTGAGTCTCAGATCATATGAGTTTATCCAGGATGTCGTCCAGTAATACCTGACAAAACATGATTTAGAGAAGATCTCCCAGAAGTCTCTCATATACACCGAACATCCATGAAGACGGCAGGCGCATTACAGAGTACGAAAGGTCACACATCAGGAACACGAATTAGGCCGTCCTCTGGTCGTTAAGGCCGCTCCACTCATCGCCCCACTTGCGGATTACCGTCCTAATTGTCTAGGAGCCCCTCTCAACACCGCTTGGAAAAGACCCCTTGGCCCTAGTAGACGTCGAATAGTTATCCTGTGATCACGGTAAGGTACCTTATTCTTTATCCGTGATCTTGTTTCAGATCCCCGAGGTAGATCGATGCAGGGTACGTAGGGAGCCCGTACATCTTTCCACGAAGAAGAATCCTGCACCCGCGGAGAGAGGACTTTGAATGTAAATCCTTTCTGTAGAGTTTTCCATTGTACTCAGACATGGCATGAGTCTCAGGAACGGAAAGGGTAAGACTCTCCCCGAGGATGGCTGGTACCGGCAGAAGATCAATCGGAGCAATCAAGACGAGTGTGGCGGCAAGGTTCTCAGCTTGCTTCTCGAAAAGACATCAGAAAACCTCACGATATGCGCGGGGAGACCCGCTAGAGCATAAGACGTACCGGAGAAGCAGTAAACACCGTGCTGAAGGCGCACCCAACCAGCGAGACCGACCTCTGCGTCCCCATCGCAAAACTTCGACCGTCTTGACCAAGTCAAGCACCGGGGCATGTTGCTAGCAGCCACCGAAGACCCAATAGATGGGCGAGGAAGACCGGGTAAACACATAGAACGACAGTCACTCATTATTGACATGCTCCAATTTGAAGGAACAGTGGCTCCGTCGGTAACTGTGGGGTGGGGGGGGGGGGGGAGGGGGGGGAAGGGGGTGGACTAGATCGCTGAGATCTCCCTACTGACGGAGAGATGGATAGGGGTTTTCCAGAGAACCAGGGAAGATGGTGTTAGACACCACGGAAGCGTCCAAGAAGTTCCAGCCGCGAACCGGAGTACCAGAAGGCTGAATGCTTGAAAAGTGGGTCCTCGCATCCGTGCTGACCAGGACGGGTATGTTCAGACGAAGAGAGAGAATACTGCACACCCCTAGGACGCCTCTCCCACGATAACTAGTGCGCACGACCTCCCCGCCACCAGCGACCGGAGGCATGCAACCCCCGAGGAGATGTTAGGCTGCCACCGTTAGAGACATAGTTTTTCCTTACGCCTTGGTCAAGAGTTCCTGCGGAGTACAGGTGGGCTCTTATCCACTGGCATGGCCTCTTCCACGAGCTGGCTGGGAAGGGAGCTGTGGAGGGCCGTAGAAACACCGGAGCAGACGGGGACGGCGGCGAGGGTAAGACTGGTCGTGAGTACACTCTTTGGCGGAGCTCCTCACGGCCTCTCTTAGCGAAGAAAAAAAAAAAGGATATCAATCCTCGAAGCCAAATGTGAGTGTGCACGCCTTAAAGAAGACTAGAGTCCCGATCGCGAGGGCATCTTTATCAGTCTGTGAGAGACCCTTCTTGAACGTGGCGCACACCGACTGCATCGTGTTCCAAGCCAGGCTCCGAAAGCCAAGTGTGCGAACTGCAGCGGCGAGACGTCCACGAGGCGTTCCCTTGTTGCAGGTTATTACCAACAGGGCGGTCTCTCAGCAGACGTAAGCGCGGGCAGGCCTCTTCGAAACAATAACGGTGACTATTCCTGATAGAAAATTTCACCAGGTCACGGTGACCCGGATACGCCTTGGTCCCAGAGAGGAGTATTCCCATGCCCAGGGCTTAACAGTGAGAGGGAGACTGACCCCGAAAGCCACCTTAGATCTTTCCGACGGAACAGACCACAGCCATAAGTTCCACATGAAGGTAGCACTAGGTTGATGAAATCCTCCCTGTCAGGTCCTTTAGGGTCCCCATCAAACTTTGTTCGGCATGTCCAAGCGAGCTTAGGACTCAACTGAGCGACCGCCACGGAGGAACCACTGCAGCCGACTGCTGCCTGCTGTATGGCGATGAGCTGCTGCATCAGTGGAGGAGAGCTGCTCCGCGTGCTGTGCATGCTGCGCGCTGTGGGATTTTGCTATGACCACCGACGCTTGGTGATGTTGGCGACGCTCGCAAGGACGCCTTGGCGGGAATCCATGGCCGGATTCTTACTGTAACGGTCTGGAGTGGATCCTTGGACCACCGCAGGCGATGGCGTAAGCCCACACCAGGAGTGGAATCTCAGTGGGTCCCGGTATTCACCAGAAGCCCGCCGCAAAGCAGGATGGTACTTGCTGCGCTGGGAGTCCACCAGGTCACTACCACTGGAGGGCTTGCCTGCGGTGGCGGCCAAGGTAGGCGAGGTATCAGAACGGCAGTCAGCTCGTAGTCGGGACAGCAAGAAATACATGCAGGCGCTGAGAGTTCGTGAACGAAGACATGCAGAAGACATAGCAGGCGGCATGGATCGGTGTCGGTAAACGTAACTAATGGGTTCGTACCTGGTAGGTGAGACAAGGCTTTCTGGAACGCTTTCCCATAGGCATTGTGCATAAAAGAATCCGCAAAGGCCACTGGGAAGACGGCTGGCTAATATAGGGATCATGCCCGGTATGGCCAAATTACCGGCGCACAGTCCCATTTAAAAAATCAGACAGCCGGCGCGCGCTAAGCTCCCAAAGGCGAGGGCGCAGCGACACCGCCGAGAGACCGAGACGTACTGGGAGCATGAGACTAGAGCCCGGTAAGTCACTGGATACCCGGCAGCGGATGAACGGATACCCCGCCACGAGGTGCGGGACGGCGGGCGCCGCTCAGAGTCGGGGCACCGGATGCGCTCCTCGACTCTGGGGAGGGGGGGGCGGGGGACGAGGGTCGGCAGGGTGCATCCGTGACAGTCTCACTTCGCTACCTATTCCTGACATTGGCTTGGGTATGAGATCCGACCAAATGAGAAAGCTCTCGAACTATAATCTTGAATTAATTATTTCGCCGCAATTTTTCTCTATATTGCAATTCTCTTATGCGTAGCGCCGGTCTCCGCGACAAACAATAAAGGTGTGATTAGAGTGTTGGAATTTAACTGATTTATTTTTAGAGAAGGTTTCAAAAATCACTACACTTTATCGAATAATGTTTTTACACTTAAATAAAAAAATGAATGATTCATTATTCATCTACTACCATGCGCACAGCGGTGAAGCAGAGATTTGTATTGCGCCAGATTTCAGCTCCATAGACTACAATGAGAGCGTAGCTCACTCACAAATGGCAGGAGGATACCAAGCCCCCCGCTAGCTCAGCCAATCGCTTCTTTTCTGCATTTTTACTGGTAATTTTTGAACTGTCCCGACTTATGATTTGATGGGTTCTAACTTCTCCATAGGTCATAATATGGGGTCCCTGTCCGCTCTTATTCTGATTGTTCAATAGTTTTCCTCCATAGTTTTAATGGGGACTGTTCGCTCCTATTCTGATTGGCTGGTATCTGCCGACCAAGCGAAGAGACTACAAATTTGAATACTTATTTCCCGGCAATTTCCGCGATATCCAATTCCCGTTGTAGCGGCGTTCTCCGCCGAAAAACGCGTTGTTAGTGGATTTTTATTTATGTATGTTATTTAATAGAAGTGTTCAGCTTCTTTTTCCAAGAATATTTTATAAACTAATAAAAATGATTTTTTTAAACATACTCCATACCGCATGGCGCTGAGAGCCGAGCATTTCGATTGCCCCGGACCCGTCTCCTAGACTAACAAGGGAAAGACTCGCCGTCTGATTGGCTGGGATAGCCAACCCCCCAGTTTAACCAATCACTCTTTTCGCATTTTTAACTGTATTTTGAACTGTCCCCCCTTTTGAATTTTTTTGGAAATAGTTCTCCATGGGTTTTTAATGGGTCTCTGCGCCCTATTCTGAGGGCTGAGCTACCAAGCCCCCCTACTTAACCAATCAGCTCTTTTCTGCTTTTTTACTGTTTTTTTAACTGTCCCGCCTTTAATTTGATTGGTAAATTTCTTCTCCAAGGTTTTAATGGTTCACGTCGCTCCTATTCGTTTGGGCTTTTATGCCCCAACAAATAGCTCAAGAATTGAAATCCTGTATTTCCCGGAAATTTTTCAAAACCAAATTCCCGATGTTGCGCCATCAAATTTTTTTGGAAATGATTTTTTTATGTATTTTTTTAGTGGGTTTGGGCCTCTTTTTCGAGAATTTTTTACCCTTTAAAAGGCGTTTTTTTTTGATTCATACCCCCGCACAGACATCCTTAATGATTTTCTCGCTGTTTTCCAGCCGTCCAAATCGAGTACATGTTGGGGCCATCCCCAAGCGCCTAAGTCCCGCACGGCCCCCCCACACGCGGGGAGGGTGGACTTTTCCCCCATGTATATCGCACACTTCGGGGGGCAAATTTTAAAGGGCGCAGTCCCGCACTGCCCTCCCCCCCCCACAGACAGGCGCGGGGGACTTACCCCGCATGATACGACCTCGGCACCGACATACAGAGGCGAAATTCCGCCGGAAAATTTTCGGAAACGTGCGCTCCAACGGGCGAGAATCATACATTCCCCTTTGGTCTTCCTTGAGTGAGCTTATTCACTTGAGCACCTGCATTGTGCGCTTTTACGAGAGACAGGAAGAACTCCGTCAAGAACGCAAATCGGTCTAATCACGTTGTCTACCACATCTTGCTCCGGTATTCCAAAGGCCTACTTTACCACTCTCACAGCCTTCTGGTGACCATGCAAGTAGACAGAGCCCACCTGACCCAGCAAGAACGGTCCCTACGACATGAGAATTTGTGCCGCTACTGCGGCAGTCCTGAGCACTACCACAGAGACTGCCCACAACATCCCCAACATCCTGGAAAACACATGCACCTAGGTTACGTGTGAGAGGCGTCCCTAGGTGCGGATCAGTCCTCTCCATGACTGATAATGCCGGTGCGGATCTTGACGGATTTTGGACTCTTATTTCAGGCTGGAATTTCATAGATGCTTCCCTGACCAAGTATCGCCTCCCGGTGGTCTGCCTGGACAAACCCCGGTAATTCTATTCAGTTTTGTACAGAACCTGTATTTCTTCATGTAGGAGCCTTACACAAGGAGAAAATTGCATTCTATGTTTTTCCCTGCTCTTCCTCGGTAATTCTCCTGGGACTCCCGTGGCTGCAGCGTCAAGATCCTATGCTTAATTGGAATATGGGCGAAGTTACACGCTGGGGTGAAGACTGCCAGTCTTGGTGTCCTATAGCACCTTGCCTGGTGCATCCCACTTCAAGCCTCTGCCGGTTCTGCCTGCTGAATACAAGGACTTTGCTGACGTGTTCTCAGAGAAACAGGCTGAGACCCTTCCACCGCGTCGTCCTTACGACTGTCCTATTGACCTGCTGCCAGGTACTAGTCATCCCCGGTGCAGGGTCTATCCATACCTGAGACTCAGGCCATGTCTGCCTACATACAAGAGATCCTCCAGAAGGGCTTTATCCGTAAGTCTTTCTCTCCTGCCGGAGTAGGGTTCTTCTTCATTCAGAAACAGGACGGTTCACTACATCCGTGTATAGACTATCGCGGTCTCAACAAAATTACCGTGAAGAACCGTTATCCTTTACCGTTAATTACAGAACTCTTTGACCGGCTCGGTGGAGCCAAAAAATTTTCTAAACTGGACTTGCGGGGGGCCTAAAACCTCATTCAGATCTGTGAGGGTGATGAATGGAAGATGGCCTTCAACACTTGAGATGGGAACTTTGAATACCTGACATTTTTAGGAACCTCCTGTACACCTGTGTTATCGTTTATCTGGAAGACATCCTGGAGTTCTCACCCGACCCAGAGACCGATCGGATCCATGTGCACCAGGAGCTGAGATGTCTTCGCAGTAATCACTTGTACGCCAAGTTGGAAAAATGCCTCTTCCACCAAACCAGTCTTCCATTTCTCAGGTACATCTTCTCAGACAATTATTATCAGCAGTTCATCCCTCATTTCTCTTTGCTGGTGACACCAATCGTGGCACTCACCAAGAAAGGTGGAAACCCTAAACTACGGCCTATGGCGGCCAAAGGGGCCTTCTCTAAGTTAAAGTTGGCATTCTCCCCTGCACCTATCCTGTCTCAACCAGACCCTGAGAAGTCTTTTTCTTTACAGGTTGATGCCTCTTCTGTGGGGACAGGGCGGTCCACACACAGAAAGGACCCAAAGGCAAGACCCTCACGTGTGGATTCTTTTCCAAAATGTTCTCTCCCGTGGAAAAGAATTACACCATCAGGGATCGGGAATTATTATCCGTCAAGTTGGCCTTGGAGGAATGGTGTAACATTCTGGAGGGAGCTCATCATCCGATCAACATTTACAGTGACCACAAAATCTCCAGTACCTTCAAACAGCTCAACGTCTCAATCTGCGTTAAGCAAGGTAGTCCCTTTTCTTCTTGCAGTTCAACTTCCTGATTCATTTCCATCCCGCAGAGAAAACCATTAAGGCTGATGCCCTCTCGCGTGCTTCTTACCGGATCGAGGAGGAAGTTGTCCCTTGGCACATTGTGTCCCCTGAACATTTGGTTTTTGCAGCCCCTGTTGACCTCCAACTTGTTCCCCTGGGTAAGATGTATGTGTGCCTTGCGCTCTGTAAGACGATTCTGAAATATGGACATTGCTCTCTGGTGGCTGGGCACCCCGGTGCTCGAAAATCAGTTTATGTCACGCTTTTACTGGTGGCCAGATCTTGCCAAAGATCCAAAGAATTTGTGGAATCCTATACCACCTGTGCCCGTGACAAGACGCCTCGCCACAGATCGGCTGGTTTACCGACTCCCAATTCCCTGTGGTCTAATGTGGGGTTTGACTTCATCACCGATCTTCCTCTTTCCTCCGGTAATACTGTTATTTGGGTGGTCACAGATTGCTTTTCATAAACGTCGCACTTTATTCCGTTGCCTGGCTTACCCTCTGCTCCATGCCTCACTAGCCTTTTTTTTGACTGTCTTCCATTTGCATGGACTCCCCCGGCATATTGTCTCAGACCAGGGGGTCCAAATTGTCTCAAGGTTCTGGCACGCACTCTGCTTCCGACTACAGGTGAAGTTGGATTTTTCCTCGGCCTACCATCCACAGAAAAATGGTCAGGTGGAAAGAGTCAATCAGGTCCTAGGAGGTTACTTGTGCCACTTCATCTCTGCTCACAGGATGACTGGTACAGCCTGCTGCCACCGGAGGAGTTTAAATACAACTCCTTGGACTCTGAGTCTGCTGGTTCTTCCTCTTTCTACGTTGTCTATATACAGCATTTCTGCCCACCACTGCTTCTGTCCTCATCTTCCGAGGTTCCTGCGGTGGATGCTCTGGTTCGGGATACGACGACCATTTGGGATCAGACACGCCAGTCCCTGCAATGAGCAGCGGTCCGCATGAAGGCTCAGGCGGACAAGAAGAGGAGACCTCCCCGGACTTTTACTCCTGGAGACAAGGTGTGGCTGTCGGCAAAATACATTTGGCTCAAGATCCTCAGTTACAAATTAGGTCCTTGCTTCCTGGGGCCTTTCGAGGTACTGGAGCATATCAACTCAGTGGCCTATAAGCTCCGGTTTCCACCTACTATGCGCATCCTTAACTCTTTCCATGTCTCCCTGCTTAAACCTCTAGTCCTAAACCTCTTTTCTCGAAAAGTCGCCTCCCCTTCTCCTGAAGCTGATTCCACCAATGTTTTTGCGGTGAAGGGGATCCTGTCTATGAAGATGATCAGAGGGAGGCGACATTTTCTCATCGACTGGAAAGGGTTCGAGCCAGAAGAAAGGTCATGGGAACCAGAGGACAACATCTTGGACCGTGACCTTAGGGGTGTAATCACTTTTCTTGCCATAGATTTTGACATTGAAGGGTGTGTGTTGACTTACTTTGAGGGTACAACAAATTTACACTGTTATAAAAGCTGTGCACTGACTACTTTACTTGTCCCAAGAAAAGATACAACATTTACAAAAATGTGAGGGGTGTACTTACTTCTGTGAGATACAATATGTATCATTAGCTATATCATTATCACAAGGCATTATGGGAAAGGAGCTGAGAAGCTCAAGCGCCCTCTATTGGATGTAACAAATCCTCAATTTGCTTCATACTCACTGAATCTTTAGAAAGCAAAAAAGGAGTTTTCAATTGCCATTTGATATATGCAGATGCTTAGTGGAGGGCAAAAAGGCAATTCAAAACTCCACACGCCTATATGGTGCTCTCCCCGAGGAGAGATGTTTCCCTTTCTGAACCACTCGTTGCCGAGCAAAACGCCGAAACAGCTATCTGCAGATGGGTGATACTGGCTTGGATAATATCCCTTTTGCTTTCTAAAGATTCAGTGAGTCTGAAGCAAATTAGGGATTTGTTACATCCAAAAGAGGGCGCTTGAGCTTTTCAGCTCCTTTCCCATAATGCCTTGTGATGTGCGGATGCTTAGTGGAGGGCCAAAAGACAATTCAAAACTCCACACGCCTATATGGTGCTCTCCCTAAGGAGAGATAATCCCTTTTCTGAACCACATTGCCTCCCACCCAGCCAGCCAGTACACTCTGCTTTGCACTCATGAGGAGCAAAACTCTGAAACAACTGTCTGCAGATGGGTGACACTGGCTTGGCTAATATCCCTTTTGCTTTCTAAAGATTCAGTGAGTCTGGAGCAAATTGAGGATTTGTTACATCCAATAGAGGGCACTCGAGCTTCTCAGCTCCTTTCCCATAATGCCTTGTGATATGTAGATGCTCAGTGGAGGGTAAAAAGGCAATTCAAAACTCCACACGCCGATATGGTGTTCTCCCCAATGAGAGCAGGTTCCCTTTCTTAGCTATATCATTTGAATTAATCTGTTATATTTCTGTGTCACCCTCTATATGTTTACCCTCTTAAACTGTGCTAAAATAAAAAAACAAAATTAGAAAAAGCCAGAACGCACACCTAGCGCAGTATCGTTTGTATAGACAATAGAGGTGATAGTCACCTGATGTGGTTGTACTTGACAGAAGTACAACACACTTTATCAGCAGGTCCTTAGTAGCCAAATGAGCCAGTAGCTGTGTCACCTAAGGCCTCGTTCACACGGCTTATTTTGCCGCGGATTGGCGCCGTACTGCGCGCCGGATTTGCGCTTCAGTACGGCGCCAATCCGTCGGAGTCATTGCGGTAATCCACTGCTCTCAAGAGAACAGTGGATTCCGTCGCTCCTCCCCCCGCTCGGCGAATTCCGCCCGGGGAAAAGAAAGTGACATTGAACATTATTTACGGCGCGTACGCGCCGTAAACAATGCATTGTCTATGGGGCCGGGAGCGGCGCCCCCGCCGCGCTCCCGCCCCGCCCCTTATTCACGGCGGATTTGTGAGCTCAATACGGCTCACAAATCCGTTGGGAATAAGCCGTGTGAACACGGCCTAAAACTCCCCTTGGTCAATTGTCTGCACCGTGGACAGGGGCGTTGCTAGGGTCCCAAAACATCCGGGGCTCGGGCCCTCTGTTACATTTTACTCAGTAGGGTTGCGTTCACATAGCAATTTTTACACTGCATCGTGAATTGCACCATGTATTTTTACAAAGAAAAAAAAAAAGGTGTGTTGCTGTCGCTAATTTTACACGCATTCCACATTGTTATGTCCATCCCGTCAGCAGTCGCTGTATATTGAAAGTCAGCACTGTATTTTTTTTTAAATGCCACAATACCAAGAGCCAGTGATATTGGTACTTAGGGATGAAATAATACTGCCAGACCATGACCAAATTTGACTATTAGTTGCACACAGGCTCTGCAGACAAGTAAGTGACTACCGTGCAGTTACATTTAGTGACTAACAGAGGACTTCTCCTTCCAGTCCGGACCACATGATGACTTCTCCTGACCAAGAATCCTCTCTGTAGTATTTACCAGACAAATATTTTAGAATCCTCACTATTCCAGCACCTATATATTTACCTTCTGGGGTTGGGAGGGTGTCTAACTAATGGAGTCTATATAGGAAAGCATCTTGACACCCCATACCCCACAGCAACCCACTTTCCTATGATAGGAAAGCCAGTTGTCTGTTGTGGAAGATAAGGAGTCACCCATAGTTCCTATATAGGCTCCCCATTAGATAGGAAGGTAACATAGACAACCCCCATTAGGTAGGTATATAGGACCCCTCGGTAGGTGGGTATAGAGCCCCTCCAGTAGATAGCCATATAACCCACTGGTAGGTAGGTATACAGTCCCCTTTAGAATGTAGCTAAGTATATAGGGAGGGTAAGTCGGTAAGTATATAGGCCGCCTCAATAGGTAGACAGATATAATATAAACTATCTACAGGGTCATAATAGTCCCCAATGGTAAGAGGTATAATGTATATGCTAGCCCAGTAAGTAGGTACAATATTAGGTCTCCCAGTAGGTATGTAGGTATATAGTCCCCCATGTAAGTAAATAGGAAAATAGGTTACAAAAACATAAAGTGAATCAGCTCACCAGTCACTTGCGGCCAACAAACACTCCAACCAGGTGAAGGAAAAAACATCTGGCTAATGATTGCAATCTTAACTGTCCATTTGATAGGACTCTGGCACTCTGTAACAATTTCTTTAAAACACGCAAATTTTATTGAGTTCCTCCTTTAAAAAAAAAAGGTTAAAAACGAAGAATATTACCTGCCTGTTTATGCGTTTCGAACCACTCTCTGTGTTCTTAGGCCTCGTTCACACGGCTTATTTCTCCGCGGATTGGCGCCGTACTCCGCGCCGGATTTGCGCTGCAGTACGGCGCCAATCCGTCGGAGCAATTACGGTAATCCCACTGCTCTCAGAGAACAGTGGATTCCGTCGCGTCCTCCCCCGCTCGCGAATCCGCCGCGGGGGAAAAGTGACATTGCACATTATTTACGGCGCGGACGCCCTATACAATGTATTGTCTATGGGCCGGTGAGCCAGTACCCCCCGCCCGCGCTGCCACCCGGCCCTGCCCCTTATTCACGCCGGATTTGTGAGCGCAATCCGGCTCACAAATCCGTCGGGAATAAGCCGTGTGAACACGGCCTTATTCGTTATCCAGAAAGTGGTTTGAAATGCGTAAGCAGGCAGGCAATGTTCTTCATTTTTAACCTTTTTTTAAAGGGGGACTAAAAATTTGCGTGTTTTAAAAAAATTGTTACAGAGGCCAGAATCCTAATTATTCAACCCTTGACAGTCAAGGTAAATAGGTTCCCTCAGTAGGCAATAGGTTGGTAGATACATAGGTCCCCCTGTAGGTAGGTAGCTATATAGGGTTTCCTATAGTAGGTATATAGGTTCCCCACAGTAGGTAAGGCAAGTATAAAGATCCCTCAGTAGGCAGTATACAGGCCCCCCAAAAGGCTAAATTTAAAATCAAACTCCTTTTGATCAATTGGCGTAAGTAACTACACTAAAGGCCAAGGAGCAGAATACTACTACTTTATTAATGAGCAAGGGCCTTATGTTAAAAACTGTCTAGGCCAAAGACTGTCTTTTTTGCCCTTACAACCAAACAGACCTCATAGCAACCAAACAGGGGCCAGCTTTCATTTTCCAGATTCCTATAGTAATTTAAACTGACACTGCTTGGTTGCTATTGGATCTGGTTGGCTATTGTGGGTGCTGATTGGTTGCTATGGGCAACAAAGATAGTTTAACCCCTTAACGACCGCCCACCTTCTTTTGACGGCGGGCATTTCAGGTCGTTCGTCTGCAGCAACGTCTTTTGATGTCGCTGCAGACATCGGAGTTTGCGGCGCCCCGGCAGCCCGCAATTGCGCTGCGATCGGGGTTGACTACACAGCCCCCGATCCCAGGCATGTCCTGCAGGCATCGGGGAGTGGAGGAAACCTCCGCAACCCGATGCTTTAACCCTTTGATTGGGGCGGTGCGTTACCTGCAGCGCAATCAAAGGGTTCCCCTGCTCTGTCGGGTGATTGGAACACCCGGTGACCAGACAGAGCTCAGGGAACGGCTGCACAGTCAGCCCTGGGGACCTAGAGTGGCCCCAGAGCTGTCTTTGTATGAAGCCAGTGATTAGGACGCACTGTGTGCTGTCCAGATCACTGCCTGTGTCAGACTGACACACAGATTAGCATGTATTAGCATATATGAATATGCTAATACATTACTAAGTGTAAAAAAAAAATTTACAAAATGTTAAACAGTTCTCCCTTCATGGGAGTCAAAAAAAAGTACAAAAACATAAAAAGTGTAAAAAAAAAAAAGAATAAAAAAATAAATAATAAATAAAAATAAATATTTAATAAAAAATAATTGTACATAAATTACATGCACAAAAAAACCTACACATATTTGGTATCCACACGACCGTAATAACCTGTAGAATTAATCTAACAAGTTATTAAGTGTGAAATGTGAATGGTGTAAAAAAAAAAACTAAAAAAAACAAAAAAATTTTTGTCAAAAAATAAAAAAAATACTGCAATTATTTATAAGTGTACTTAAACTATCCCTTATAAAGTACAACTTGTCTCGAATAAAACGAGGCCTCATCCAACTGCGTCGTTGAAAAAATAAAAAAGTTACAACTGTTGAAATGCAAGGAGGCCAAAACTAAAAAAATGTTCTGGTCATCAACTACTTTTCAGGCGTTCGGCTTAAGGGGTTAACTGACAGTTTTCACACATAAGGACCAAAATGACCCAAAAAATGCAAATTTGATGTTTGGGAGTTTGTGTCTTGTAAGGCATTTACTGTTTTTACTGTATTTGCAAAATGACAAAAAGGGGTGTGAGTTAAATTTTTAATATTTTATTATCTTTTATATAATTTTAAAACTTTTTTTTTTAACTTAACGTTAAGTCCCCTAGGGTACACTGTCCTACAACATACATATATATTTAATACTTTTAAGGCTGATTAGAGTTGATGATGAGGAAAGGGTGGTGTACATGTTTTTTTTTGTGTATTTGTTATGGCAGCCATGGGCACCCTATGGTCCCCGATACAGGGTGTTACTGAAACAGAGGTAGCTGACATAATCAGCATGTAAAAGAGAACAGGCTTTACACTGGTTCTTTTTACTAAGCCTTTGAAACAAGTGATCTGTCCTAATGAGAGCCAAGGGCACAGAAGGATAGAAGTGTCTTCAAGGGCCCCGTGAATGAATGGAGAAGTCCTCTTATACAAAAAGGTTCTTCTCTTTGTGTGGGTAGATTCCAGTGGCGTAACTACCGGGGTAGCAGGGGTAGCAGTTGGCAACGGGCCCACGGTTTTGGGGGGGCCCCGCGGCAGCTGCTATCACCTCTGCTACCCCGGTGATGCCGCTCCTGGGCCCGCCGGCAGTGAACATAACAGTTCACTGCGGCGGGTGCAGAGCTGCGGGGCCGATCTGTGAACAGAGGCGATCTTAATTGTATGCACGTCCGTGCGACGTGCATACAATTAAGATGTACGGAGGAGCAGGGAGACCTGTGCGCCTCCCCCTGCCCCCCCCCTGCTGTACCTAGCTGGCGGGCGGCGCGGCGGAAGTGACGTTCCCACGCCGCCGCCTGCCGAACTTCCTGTTTCTCAGCCCCAAGCCTAAAGCAGCAGGCTTGGGGCTGGGAGGAGACGGAGACGCCGGGGAGCGCGGCCAGTAAGTAATAAGCTAACGGAGTGGGGTGGGGTTTTCTACCTACAAGGTGGCCCATTACTGGGGGGGTTCTCTACCTACAAGGGGCCCTATACTGGGGGGCTCTACCTACAAGGGGGCCCTATTACTGGGGGGTCTCTACCTACAAGGGGCCCTATTACTGGGGGGGGGTCTCTACCTACAAGGGGGCCCGATTAACTGGGGGGGGGGACTTTTACCTGCAAGGGGGGGGCCCTATTACTGGGGGGGGGTCCTACCTACAAGGGGGTCCTATTACTGGGGGGGGGGAGCTATACCTACAAGGGGGCCCTATTACTGGGGGGGTCTATACCTAAAGGGGGCCCGAGTACTGGGGGGGGGGGGTATACCTACAAGGGGGGGCCCATACTGGGGGGGGGGGGTTATCCTACAAGGGGCCCTATACTGAGGTGGGACTATACCTACAAGGGGGCCCTATTACTAGGGGGGGAGCTATACCTACAAGGGGGCCCAATTACTGGGGGGGGAAGCTCTACCACAAGGGGGCCCTAATTTCTGGGGGGGGGAAGCTATACCTACAAGGGGCCCTATTACTGGAGGGAGCTATACCTACAAGGGGGCCCTTTTACTGGGGGAGCTACACCTACAAGGGGCCCTAAATTTCTGGGGGGGGGTCTCTAAGCTACAAGGGGGCCCTATTACTGGGGGGGGAACTATCACTACCAGGGGGCCCTTATACTGAGGGGGGAGCTATACCGACAAGGGGGCCCGATTACTTAGGGGGGAGCTAAAACCTACAAGGGGCCCCAATTACTGGGGGGGTCTCTACCTACATGGGGGCACTATTACTGGGGGGGGGGAGCTATACCTACAAGGGGGCCCTATTAAATGGGGGGGGATCTAACCTACAAGGGGGCCCTATTACTGGGGGGGGTCTCTACCTACAAGGGGCCCTATTACTGGGGGGGTCTCTACCTACAAGGGGCCCTATTACGGGGGGAGCTACACCTACAAGGGGCCCCATTAATGGGGGGTCTCTATCCCACAAGGGGGCCCTATTACTGGGGGGAGGCTATTTAAACCCACAAGGGGGGCCCCATTACTGAGGGGAGCTATACCTACAAGGGGGCCCTATTATTGAGGGGGGAGCTATAAAACCCACAAGGGGGGGGCCCTATTACTGGGGGGGGTCTATACCTACAAGGGGGGGCCCTATTACTGGGGGGGGACTATACCTACAAGGGGGCCCTATTACTGGGGGGGAGGAAAAAACATACAAGGGGGCCCAAATACTGGGGGGGGGTTTTTCACCCACAAGGGGCCCATTACTGGGGGTCCTTTCCTACAGGGGCCCTATTACTGGGGGGGAGCTATACC